>JAKWJA010000655.1:0-80650 GCA_027704765.1 Solanum habrochaites
TAAAAAGAACGCAAACGGGTGTTACTTTTATAACATATACAGGAACTAAGTTTCAACTAACTAAACAGATAACTGGACCTCCATAGCCCAACAGGTAACACGCATGTGCAAGTTAGTAACACCTGAACAGGCTTTCATAAGTCAAACAGGTTACAATATGGATAATACCTCAACTTACTATCTCAAATAAGAAGTAAGCTTTCGTATCAGTAAAGACCCAACTAACTGAGGTTGTAATCGTTCCACGAGGAAAATAGTTATATAGACTTAACTTTAGTCTATTATTAACTCTTATTAGTCAATTATTTTCGTAAAAAAAATAAACAATAAAGTGGTTTTTTTATGTCTCAATTAATGAAAATCTAACTAAATTAAGTAAACACTAAAATTCAATCTTGGACTTACTCATTATAAAAGTAACTAGGGCTTAGTGGTTCTCCCATGTTCATTGGATAATCCTACTATAAACATTCCTTCCTGTATCTTGCATGTAAAGTTATAAGTTATGTACTCTAAATCCTTGGTCCGCAAATCTAGAAAATTTCACTCCACACCTTTGGTACGACTACGTGTGTGTGGCTATACTAACCCTTTAGCTTTACCTCAAATTTAGCATTGTATCAATATTTGACTAGTTATTAACTCGTACAATCCGACACTAATCCTATGAGATAGTATACAACTAAATCTAATGTTGATAATGCCCTTTCCTATTATCTCCCTCCTTGGTCTGGCAAAGTTGCATTAAGGCTAGTTCTAAACGTTTGGCCAGTCGTTAAAAAAAAAGACTTCTAAAAACGAGAATTAATCAATATCCGGCAGACACTATTCTAGATTGCTATTTTTAGTTAGATTTAACCTCATATTCACCCTGGTTCCCACAACCCTAGTTATGGAGTTTAGTTACCCGTGATCATAATCACACTATTCATATATTTAATATAAGAATTCATGCACTTACTTAATGAAAAGAGTTTATAAAAAACAGAAATTCACTTGATTAATCAAACAATCACCAAAATTCAATTCCAAAAAAAGTGTACAATTAACTGAAATTAATCCTTCAATCTTGACAAGAAACGACAGATATCCAAAAGTCTAACTACAAAGAGCTACGTACAACAAAGAGCGAAAAAACCCAAAAATGAGGTTTTTTCAAACAATTTAATAACAACAAAGCCTAACAAAAGAATGACTCTAATTACTGAAAATCTGTCAAAACGCGTCAGGGTCGACAAACCTCGTGACGGACCGTCGTGGTCATGACGGGCCGTCATGGACTCCGTCGTCCCATACTTCACAAATTCTTCTGCATCTCTCTTTATTACTCTCGACGAACAAGTATGACGGACCGTTCCAAGCACGACGGTCCATCGAGGGTCTCCGTATCATAATACTGAACTTCTGGGATTTTGGGTAGTGAGGACTCTTTATGATTATTGCGACGGAACACAGGATATGGAACGCGTGATAATGACGGTCCTCGTTGGATTCCGTAATCCCCCACTAGGTCGACTCTTCTCCACCTTTCTTAGCCACCGTTCACAAAATAACGATGCCGACCCCTAACCGGACCTGTCACATAGCTCGAACGGACCATCACAAGCTCCGTCAGGTGGTCTCTTCTAACCCTCGCTCAAAACATCTGCGTTTTTTTTTTCATCTTTGGACAGTTTCCGCAAATAGGAGAACTTTACATACCAATCAATACAAAAAGGCTTTTGGACACACATTAAATAAGGAAAAACCATTAAAAATACCAGGAAACCACAACCACATTATATGATAGTCACTATATATATTATGAGAGCGTATGCCCATACCACAAATTGTATATAAACTCCAGATAACCAATAAGATCCACCTAATGCTAAGGAGTACATATACTGAACCTCAAATTGCGTGTCGTCAAGGGACAACAGGCTGAAGCTAGAGTGAATCAACACCTTAGAGAATAAAGGTCAGCACGATAAGACCTTGAATAATTGATTATAAATGCTTTCAAAGGTTCTCAATTAGCGTCATCATCAAATAACCATCGTTGAATTACATCTACTAGTTGACAATCAACACAATACTCAAAGCTCAAACCAACACTAGTTCCCAATGGTCAAGCAAATCCTTAAATCCCAAACGCACTTCACGGGGCTATCGAAAAAGAGTGAGTGGATAGAAGGTGATTAAATTTGAGTCCTCGCCTAAAAGAAGGCTTATGTATATTAGAGTCAAGTTTTCTATAGTAGGGAGTTAACCATATGAAATGATATCAAAACAGAATGGGGCCAAACGGGACCAAATATAGCACCACTACAACTAGAACTAGTATAAGCCTAAACTAAGATTCTCAAACTAATCAACAATAAAATCAATTGAGTTCAACCACAAGATACGGGGAATAACATGACACAATCAACATGTTCCTATCCACTCTTAAAAATCCCAAAATACGTCTAACACATGACATCTAACAATTTAGCACGATCAACATTGTTTCCATCCCTAATTAGCAAAAATTAATATAATTTATGATATTCAATCTCAAACTAAGGAAAGGGAAGTCGTAGCCTACCTTTAGGATAACCATAATTCGAGGCTCACAATAGTGGAAACAAACACCATGCTACAATTCACTCTTTAAATAACAACAAAAATCTAAGGTTGTTCCAAAATAGAGGAAAACACCACAAATAAAGACTCTCTACATTTCCCAATGATACACCTAGGTGTCCCCGCACTTTCAAACATAGTGGAGTTCAAATAATCAAACTCTAGGATATATTTAAGAGGAGAAGTCGCCAAAGGAAAATTATAATTCCCTCTTGAATGGGTATTGCCGTTAAATAAAGACTAGACTAAATCCTACTTTGTGAATGCGGTATAATTCCCTCTTGAATGGGTCTTGCCGTTAAATAAAGACTAGACTAAATCCTACTTTGTGAATGCGGCATGAGGGTCTTGAGACATGGAGAATCAACAATTAACCCCTATCAAATGCAAAGAAAGCCTTACAAATGCTAAGGGTAAAGAAATAAGGCCATGGGAATGCGGGTGGGACCTATGAATGCAAATAGGATGTAACTAACTCATCGCCAATGAAGCATGGACCCCGGGAATATCAATACCAAATTCATTGGTATTTGCACACGTGCAGGAAAATTTTTGATTGTACCAACTGATGCGCATAACCTAGTTTGACAACTCAAAATCTCTGACGGGGTTCTCGTAATTTATTCAAAATGTTGTGCGTGCAAATGAGATCTGCAAATCTATCAAATTCAACATTCCAAGGTAAATGCAGTAGTCCAACCTTCCATCAGCATCACTCCCATGAACATCAACACCTTGTAAACCTCATCAATGAACTCTTGAGGATCTTCCTCAACCATGGAACCATGAAATTTTGTAGACTTCATTCTAGTGAAGTCCCTCACTCTAGCTTCCTCCATAGCAACATTTGAGTTCATGGGAACTGCAACCTCCCTATTTGCTTGGGCCATCATGGATTGAGACAATATGTAAAAAGCAACCCTAAACTCTACATTAGTCACCTGCTCAACCAAAGGGCTGACCAGAGTTTGAGGAGCTTGAGAAGGAGCTTCGTGTTCCACATTCTCCTTCATGTTCATTCTAGCATAAGCTCTTCGAGTATCCATTTCCTGTGAGCATTAGATAGAGATTAGGATAAAGACTTTATAGATTCAAACTTTATGACACGACTTTAGATTAATGAAGAAGCGGAGCTTCATAAGCATCTTCCAGCCTCTCATTAAAAAATGAGTCGGACTTCACACTCATGAACAAGACTCTACTCAACGTGGCTTATAAGATATCCAAGGACCATTGCGAATCATGTGATTGGACTACAAAGTTTGTCACAACCAAAGGGTATACCCTATATATAACATGGTGTATAGGACCCCAAGAGGCTCCATACAATACACTTAGAATTCGTAACATAAGAAATAGAACATAAGAGATAATCAAGTATATTTCAGGTTCTAAACATTTTATAAAAGAAAAGTGGAATGCTAAACATTTGTCTCAGTAGTCATCTAATATAATAGAATCAAATTCTGCATAGCCAATAAATCATGTCCAAGACTGAAAATAAGAAAGAGACATAAAACAATGAAAATCTATCCTCAAAGCATGAGGTCTCACCCAAGCTCGAAAATCTTGCAGTCAACCTTTCCTTGAGCTTGGGAATCACATATCAAGCTCCTCACCATTTAAAGGCATCCCTTAAGAATCCATAACCTATACTTTGTGTAAAATGGTAGAGAAGAATGGAGTTAGTGCAAGAATGCACTAAGTATGACAACTATGCAAAAATATGTATTTAAAAGGGACATTTTATTAGAAAACCATGCATTATATTGAGCATCATACAACATACATACTTCATTTATTCATATATCATAGTCATAATAGCACATAAAATCACACATAGAATTTAAGTGACATTTTGAAGCATTTTACAGTAAGCTCCTCACACTTTACAGTAAGCATTTTTCCCTTAATAGTGAACTTCTTTCCTTTAACCCATTAGCCTCCCAAGTAACCCTTTAGTGATACTTTGTACAATGCATCACCTTAAGTCCACAAGGAAACCGTACATACAACCTTCAAACACCAAGACATACCATCATAGAAGTATAGAACACCACAAGACATATTCAAGTTAAGGACATTACAATGAACTCTATTCACTTTGCACATATACTAATTTCACTTCACATAGAACATTATGAGACCTTACTTACAATACTCTTCTAAGTCTAATTGTGAAATGTCCATGTGAAGTCCCATAACCTCACACCTACTTAGTAAACCTATCATAAAACCACAAGCCTTAACATATACTTCATAAAGCAAACATAATACTATAGTCAACTACATACACTTCATGTAGGACCTTAGTCACATAGTCATATTGGAACTTCATATCATTCATATCATCACATCATGTAGACACTAACACGATGTCATGCAAGAGAACCATAAACATATGCACATACATTGGACCACCTTCCTATGACTACCTTAGCGAGCTACTTGTGCAATGCATAGGTGGGTTCATTACTTCCACCTATCCTAATGTACCTTCCCTTAGGTTATCCTAGCTAGGGTCCCTTTACATTACTTTAATTCCATTGTCCATTTTACATTAGGGAAACTATAGCCTTAACCGATACCAAGACCATGGGTGCTAAACATGGAATTTCGTGTTGCAGAGCGTTACACCAAAAGAAGGTGCTCTTACCTATCCAAGGTAGAACATTAACACATGATAGAATACTAAGTAAATTCAATTGCTAGATCCTATGTGGAAAGCGTAGTTTATGGAACTTGGAGGTATATGTGGAAACCCTCTTTATGCCAAATGGGGATTGTAGTCATCCACTATGAAAATATCACTCTATGCCCTTTGGATATGATGCTAACCACATCGCGAGGACTATGGTGACCTACCTTCCTTCAATGGGAAGGGACACCCCTATTAATATTACTTTATAAAAACGAAGGCTTTAGGAGAGTTAACTCCTCGTAAGCTTAGCTCATAGGTCATAGATGAGTGTTCATCAACCTAAATCATGTGAGAAACCATTTGACGTGGACATATCATATTCAAACACCTATATAGTTTAGGGTACACTTGATTAAACCTTTCAAGGCCCCTCTATTGACTAGATTATCATACATGTGTGTGTGTGTTTACTTATATGTGAGCAAACCTTTCACATAACACATTAAGGCCACACATGTTCATACATTAATACATAAGCATAAAGGTATAACTATATGAGAAATCCTTTCATATAAACACTCTAAGAAACTATGCACATTCATAATTCATCATATCATATACTTAACATTATAGCATATAAGTCATATTCATAACATGTTCATACATTACTATTCATGTACTTAGAAGACAAACCTAGGAACTATCCTATCAAGGTACACATGTGCAATGCATACACAAGGTCCCATACCCTTTCCCATACTAGTAAAACTATCAAGTCATCCTAGTTAATGAATGCATCACATACTTTCATAGACATCGGCATTACATGCTTAGTAGTAGACATTAGTGCATATGAGAATACCTTTCATTAGATACCATGATCCTATACTACGTTATAAGCATTTATAATGTGTGAGTGTGTTTCAATTGGTCGACATGATCATATAATGGCTATCAACAACACATTGAGGAATCCACCCTCTTAGGACCACAATGCACCTTAAAGCATAGACCACAACACAACTTAGCATAGGAGACAAGCTAACTTCATATTACACTTAAGACTCCTAACCTTAGCTATTCACACATTCACATAGCGGTACATAGGTAAGGGATCATTAGTCATTTATACTAATCTAATGCAGTACCTAATCAAACCCCAACATAGTCATTCATATACTTGTAACATAAGCAATACAACCCAGATCACAACTAGAATAGGAAATCAGGCATGACTTCACATTTGGGTGATCATCACCAACACACATTCATATTATAATTGTCTTCAAGGCAATATCACAACACATATATATTGAAAATAAAGTAAACACCGCCTTCATAAGTGGACCACACCACATACTGCCATACATGGCTTCATCAATTCACAATTCTATAAAAAGTAGAAGAAGTAGGCAATCTGACCAATTTCTCAACCTTTGGTCATCATTGACCAATACCCATATTTCGTAAACAATTCATATCTAGGGCAGTATCTAAAGGTATACTAACATAATAGAAATGATGAATTAATCATAAGAATATCAAGTTCATATCAAGTACACTACCTCATCAACTTATAGAATGTGAAGGAAAGTGGATCTGTTACAAAATTCTTCCTAACATTGATCATCAATGATCAACCTCCTTAATTCACCAAAGTAGAATATAGAGAAGTAGCTACAAGTATCTCTTCATAATAAAACTCATACATTCATGCACTATAGAGTCTATATTACAGTGAACACCATACAATTACAATATAGAGGAAGTAGAGATCAAGTCTTCAATCATCAATCCATATTGGATAACAACACATTATTCATCATCACAATACATTATAGGCAGTATCTGAAGTACAATTAACCCAACACGATATCATGAATCAATTACCATAGAGTCGAGATACAATTGAACTAAATTAGCAATTTATAGAGATAAGAGATCATGAATCAATACTACCTAATCTTCAAGCCTTGATCAACATTGGATCCATTACATATAAGTCATAATGTATATACATGATAAGAAGTAGCTAACAATCAATCAAACATAATTGAATCACATTACAATTCTCCTAACATCAAGATCATACTACCCAATAAATAGCTTAAAACGAGAGTTGGAAGGGAGCATGGGTTCATCATGAAATTGGATTGAAATTCACATTATAATCAATAAGTTATCATCAATTCTTCATGACAAATCCTTTGACAACTTTTTGAGAAATAACCCATGGCTAGATTGAAAAAGAAGAGATTTGATCATGAACTTGCATTAAAATCATTTAAGGAACTCTCTAGATGAAAGATTAACTAGATTAAGGATCACCACACCTTAATGTGGTATAAGACCTCTAAACTTGATGAATAACCCATGGGAATCTAAGCTCCAAGATTTTCTTGAGCTTCACCTACACTGGAGGTAGTCTAGAGAGATTTTGGGAGAGGGAAATCTAATTTTTGTGAATTGAATTAGGAATGGGGTTGTCACGTTTTTGATCATACTAATATACCCAAAAAATAACCAACTAAACCGCCTATGGTCATGTTAGCACGTGAGGTGAATTTACAGTTAAATCTTAATGAAATAGTTGCAAGGAGAGAAGTCGCAGGATGCATCATCGGGCACAGTTGACGAGGCATCATCTGGTCGACGAGCTGTCCTGCTGCGTCGTCGTTTGTGACTTCAACTCTTTCTTGTGAGAATTATCTCACACTTTTAACAATTGAGCGACGCCTCCCATCGATGGGGCGCGATTTAAGGACGGGGCATCATTTGACCTCATTGATTGACACTGCCAAAGCAGTGTCTCGACAGCCTTTGGGTTCTCCTTGAGGGTCTCTTGCTGGGCCCTTGGTGAATCGTACCTAGACGTTTCTATCGTACATATATACCTCAAAATGTCAAGGTCCTTCCACATCAATTTTACCCAAAACAAATACTCGTAACACCTTCAAAAAAGCTAGGCACGCTCAAGACACACATGAACGTCTCAAGGGCTAACTTTCGAACGTCTTGGACGTTTGACTTCCAAACTTCATGAAAATCAACATACTGCATATCAACATCATTATTACTCATATAAGGACTTCATAAGACAATCACACATATCAGAACATAAAAACATCCAAGGCCTCTTGGTGACTAGTCGTCTAACGTCTTGATCGTCCCTCGACGTTTGACTAAAAATGACTTCAAGTCACTCATGCATACTTTAAACACTTAAGTAACATGTTAACAATCTTATAGGAACATGTGAGGCTCTAGACATCTTAACTCCTTTTAGGGGTCTTACACTAACAACTCTAAAACCATTAATTTCATGTGAGATACTTTCTAAAGTAACCTTAGTTCATTATTATCATTGTGGGAAGTAGCCTTAACTCCATAGAGATCATGCTAATGACTATCTAGACAATCACCTATAGGAGCACATATGTAAGGGATGAGGAAATTTCTTCTCTAAACCATCCTCTACTAACGGGAGAGCCTCCATCTCAAATATCAAGTTGATGTTAAGCATAACTCCCATGGAGTAGTTATTTTCTTAACTTGTACTTGTTATCTGTAGAAGGTCACATTATCTTTCCAATCCAAGCTAAGCTTCATTAGGATAGATGTTTTATCTCTACTTCATTTAGGTGAGAAAACCTTTCAATCTTAGAATTCCTACGATGTAAGAAACCTTTCTCAATCATACATTCATATGTATATGATAAACCATTGAACAACATAACAACAATATCATCATTAATACTTGACTCTCAAAGCATCCTTAGAAATGTTTCATATATTTCATAAGAACATGCATAGTTCCATAATTAATCCTTTCAAGGTTCAAAAAATACTTCAAATTATAAACATCTAGATTACATGGTTTACACATGGGTTCATAGAAATTCATAATAATTTCATGTAATTCTATCAATTCATGCTTGATTTTGTACAAATCTTCTTTCATAATTCAAGATCCACATTATATGCTCATAACTAGTAAAACATGGTAATTACACGAGTTCATTGGGGAATCTTAGTAAAATCATAGTATTTCATAAATTCATGTATAAGAGTTCATAATTCAATTATTTAAATTAATCATCAAGAAAACCCATGGAATTGATGAAAATCTTATCTCAATTGGGGATTTCTAATTTTAAAATAGGAGAATTTGGTAACTCCATGAATGGAAGGAATATATGGATGGAAACTATCATACTTTATATTAAAGCCCCAATGCAATTTAAAAATGAAGGCTTGATATTGAACCCTAGCTTAAATAATCTTTTTCAACCTTCTAGTGAGAGAAATACCTTTCGGAGATAAAGACTCAACTTCTTATGGTGAGTTTGATGATGCTCAAGTGAATGAATTAATTTGGGGTTAAAATCACTTACTTAGGGGTTATAGGCATGGGAAAAACGACGTAGTATTAAGATAAAACAATTAGGAAAATACAATTCCTTTTAGAATAATAAACGAACTTATACATACGAGCATTGACCGATGGACCATGGTTTTAGCGGCGGTATGTCCTGCACATCTATCATCTCCATTGAAGATTGGACTTTGGGGACATGATCCATGCACCACCCTCCACGCACCATGGACCCAACAAGTTTCTGTTGGTCCAGGTTATGATTTATAGTCTTTTGGCCCTTGTTGGGTGGACTACCCATGTATAAGACCCATAGTTGGTGTCTTAATCCATGATCTTTAGCCGGTCTATATCGGATGGCACCAGAAACTTTTGAAAACTTCTATCATTCCTATTCTCAAGTACAATGAGTTACAATTTTGTCAAGCTCCGAGACAACCCCAAGATGTAACCTAGGATCGAAGACCACCAGTGATCTCAAGATAACCCTCTTACCAATGGCATGATTTAAAAATGCAACAAAATATATGAACATAAGCTTAATTAGAGAAATTAACAACTTAATCCACAATAAAAATAAGGTTCTAAAAATTACAATAAGAATAAAGTTTTTAGTTTAAAGATCTTATTGGGAATATGTACTTGAATAGATTTTATTAATTTGGAAGCTCAAGAAAAAGGGAACACTCAAGTCTCGGAGTGATTGTTTGATTGTTTGACGCAAGTGGATTTCTAAACCCTTGTTAAGTGTAAGAAATGTGCGTATTTCATTGTGGCATATGTTTGGGAGTTATAGGACTTGGTGATAGGTTATTTTGTCTACATTAATTAATTTTAATGATGAAAACAAAGGTTAATAAAAGGCAATGTGAAAAATTGCTTGTGTGTGATGTGTTGATAATGGATAATGTTTTGAAAGGCTTGACGAATCATTGTTGATGTTGTTGTGAATTGTGCAATGTTATGAGAATGACCATCTTCTCCGTATTAATGTGAACATGTCATTTGCATTTTCTAAGACATGGTTGTGACAAGTGTTATGTGCATTGATAAAGAATGAGAACTTAAAGAGGATGTACTATCTCAAGGTACAAATCGCGCACCGTGATGGATACTATATTTCGAGGGACGTAACGAGCGCTGCGAATAATAATATATTTTGAGGGATTTATCTCACACCACGATGGTTACTATTATCGAGGGTTATGTCATACACCGCAACAGTTGCATGGACAGATATGTCCCCCATGGGTCCCGGACTGAGAGAGAGCATGTGTGTATCACTAGGTCAGACATGCATCATTATACTTGACATTGGATTCCATGGCATTGCACATACTTATAATTAGTGAACTTGATATTGTGTTTTGTTGTTCTTGTGAATGCCCTTCTCTGTAACTTGTGATAGATTAATACTTAGCTTGTTGTTGAGGATATATAATTTGTTAATGTGTGGTTGTTGAGGATATAAAAATTTTTAAAGTATTGTTGTTTAGGATATATAATTTTCAAAGTGTTGTTGTTGAGGATAAGTAATTTATCTAAGTGTTATTCTTGAGCTATGTTCTATGTAAACTGTGAGCTGTTAGGTTAGACAGATTTTTAGGCAGGTTGTAGTTGTGGAGGTTCGGTTGGGGTTGTAGGAGTACCGATATTACATCTCCTTATCTTCTGTTTAGAGGTTTACTTGCTGAGTACCGTGTGATTTGGTACTCACCCCTTGCTTCTACAATTTTTTGTAGGTTACTAGTTCAGAACATTGTGATATATTCTCTTTTTTTTCGAGGCTTCTTGGAGTTTTGTTAGGTAGTTGTTTGTCATCTCAACAGACCTTCTTACTCTTGTTTATGATTTTTATCTACTCTATGAATAATATCATATGAGACTTATATTTTCTTTACATGTGACAACAAGGTTTTGGGGTATAATTTAAGTTGATAGTAATTCTTTTGCATTTTATTATAATGGTTTAGTTTTAGGCTTACTTGTCTTGGTGGGATAAGATGAGTTCGATCACGCCCAATTTTTGGTCATGACAAAATGGTATTAGAGATCCAGGTTCATAGGTCTAATATTTGTACAAGTCAAGTCTAAGTAGAGTCTCGCGGATAGGTACAGAGACGTCTGTACTTATCTTCGAGATGATATAGTGACTTATAAGAAAAATCTTCACTTCTTAAATTCTTTGTCGTTCGTACTTGGTCCGGTTTTTACTCTTATGGATTCACTTCATTCACGCTCATTTATATGATGACTCGTGCATAGTTTCTCATGTGAATATATGACGTGTTGCATTGTCTTGAATGTTAGACCTAGCACTAAGGTGGAAGTTATAGATTTATGAAAACGATGTGTAGTCGAATTTGAAATATTCAGTGACTCGAATATTCAACAATTTGAAGGGGTGGAGTAAGATGATATCTCAATGATGCACTTTGAGAATATTTAAATGATGAGGTTGAACATTGGTTTGAGGGACTTCAAGAATGCATTATATTTTTTGGGATAGTTATTTAGAAGCAAATTAATACTTGTACGGTATTGACAATATCTTGATTAGTTTGACAATTGTAAGTGGAGTGATTAAAAGGATGACTATAGAATGAATAATGTTACTTTAAAAACTACAATTAGTAAAGTTATCATAACATGAATTGGTTTCTTAGAAAATCTTGAAAATTACATTGCACCGATTAAGGTTTTAATCTTTCATAGATTGTGTGTACATCAAAGAGGGTCATGATATGACTAATAAAATTGTATTGATATGTACTTGATTAGAATTATGGAGTGTTTTATTTTTTTTACGACTTGACCTACAAAAGAATACATATATCTTTGGCTGGATATGGAACAAATTTGGTAATATATAAGAGTCATTCAATAGGTAGAAATGTGTGGGCTAATTGGGTACGATCTTCTCGGTTGGTATTATGTGTTCTAGTGGCAAATCTATTAGTCTTTCACGATGTGGTACTATTGTTATATAAAAATGGATACGTCAATTGTAAGCATGAATACTGACTATTTATGGAGTTATCAATAGTATCACATGCTCATACAATATAATTTGATACTGCATTCATATTTGAGAAACCAACTAGGTGGTTAGTGCAGATGTTTATTGTCATATCCAGGAATACCCCCTAGACATAACCGGCTTTGTCGTCCTCTTTGAGGACTAATACTAGCCTCTTAGCTTACATCATTACATTCATAGGTCTTATTTAACGGAAAATTGAAATATTTTCATTACTTATAATTGGAGGTTTACATAGACCTCTACATACACATAGTATATCTATATATCGTGTATACATAGACCCTTCGTATAGGAAGATTACTTAATCTTCTAATTTTATTGCACATAAATATATAAGAAATAACACAGTCTCAAAATAATTGTCTCATCTCATAACCATCTAATAAGAGTATATCAAACTGGGCCTAGCACATATATCAATACAATAAGACCACATATAGGTCATACAACATTTAGTATCCAAATGAAAAGGAAAGAAACATAATAGTCTTAAAACTAAAGCAACATCATAGGCTTGATAGTGGCATTGCCCTCAGAAAATGATAACCTACCCTACTTGGATTATCAAGAATTCCAAGTCTTTTTCAAAGTCGTCTCCAAAAGCCCTTCAACGAAAGGAAGCTAAGATGTTGGGGAAAAGGAAGTAATGGAGTTAGTACACCACTTGTAACTAAGTATGAGACCATATTTCACACATACTGTGGAAATCATGTTAAGAAGGGACATTTCAATAAGCTGCACTTCTCATTAAAACCTTTAACGCCCAATGTCAACAAGACCATACAAACAATGGAACTGTTCAGTGAGTCATCGACATGTACATCACAAGAACAACAACATCAAGTCTAGTCAAGTCAACATGCATATCATATAATCGAATACATAGTTAAGTAACTCTATGATCAAGTCATAATAGCAACAAGCATGAACAAGAGTACATTTGAACATAACCAAAGCAAGACAATTATCAATGAACCCCTATCAAGTCAACAAGTGCAATACCCATGGAAAGCCCTATAACTTTAATAAATCATGTAACCTAACATGAAACATATATAACATCCTACTTCACATAGCATAACATTTAAGAGTACATATCATCTTAATCTAACAATATAGACCAACACATATTCATAAGTGAAATTTAATCAACATTAGTAATCAACGATGTGCAGTTCAGCATATTCAATCCTATGCCATCATACGCATATCATACAAAGAACACAATCCTCCTAAGACTTCCCTAAGGTTAACTATTTCAATGTTTAGATAGAGTCCCCATACCCCTACCTATACTAAGATAAAACCCTTAGGTTATCCGAATTACATACTTCTTTAATTCATTTTTATTAACCTTTGGGAACATCTTGCCACCAACCGACATAGACTACATAATAATGTGCATCCAATGTCATGGACCCTACACCAAAGAGGGGCTGACTACTTGCCAAGGTATAGTAAAAATGATATAACACTATGTGGATCCCACGAGTAGTATTTCCTGATGGGGGTAACATGTTCAAGAAACTTGGGATATAGTAATGGACCCTCTTTATGCTACATGAATTATAGTCTCCCAATATCCAGAGTACATTAGTGATCCTAGCTTCCCTATGTGGGCACATAGGCACTCCCCTCACTCTAGTTCCACTCGGATGCTAAGATAGAGTCCTTTTTAATTGTCTTTACTGTTTTTATTAATCATCAAACTGATTTAGGTCATAGGGTCTAACTATTCTATAATTATCATCATCATAGCTCAATAAGAATTGCATGCGTATAATCCTTTCATTACAATTTATATAAGTGAGGTTAGCATCTTTATATATCACTTCATAATAAGGCACATTGTTAAATCATTCACAATCCTTAGAACATTGACGTCTTAGCCAACACCTCACAAATCATAGTCAAGACATTTCAATTCAACATCGTACCACCCTATTAATCCTAATACAAGGCATACTCCAATACAACATCACGACTTAGTCACAATTAACCATAATTTGAATTAAAGAATATGGATCACAAGACTTACCAAGTCTCCTTCATAATTCATCAAGGTCTTACCATCAACCCTTATTCCAACACAATTAGGGTATAAAATTACATAATTCAATGACCTACATGATAACAAGGTTAAAAGAATCACTATATTAAAATTCAATACTAGTTCATGGCTTTAGACATGATACTTAGGTCAATTCACAACAGACTTCATAACCTAGATACTCTTCTCAAGAACTAGAATTATAGGACTATAATTCATCCTTTTCTATTCATGATTGATACCATAACATCATCTAGTAGTAATTCAATAAATAATTAAGTCAATGGAACCAACATTACACAATTCATATCAAGATCATAACCTAGGGTTAAAGGGTGAAGGTCATCTTCTACAAACTAGACCAAATCATCACGATATATCAAAATTAAGTTACAATACATGTTAATATATTCATAATATGCAAATAAATCATAAACAAATCAATTCACAACATCAAATTCGTAGTTGATGAAAATCCACTTGAAAACCAAACTCTTGATACCAATTTGATGGAACCCTTTGAAAAAAGAGGTCTTAAAGGTGAAAGAGATCACAGACCTTACTAATTTATGAGGATTGATGGAGTAAATTTACCCTTTGCATACCTTGAATCCACCTCTATCTTGGTACTCAATGGGGGGTTTCATTGAGAGGGAAAGAAGAGAGAAGGAGGAGAATTTTGGGTTTTGTTGAGTTCTATAGTTGTTATTAGTCTCATTCAGGTTAGGCCATCTATAGAGTGTTTAATAATTTAATTAGATCTCCCTAATCCCCCAAATAATTAACTAACCCTTTAATTAATTAAATGGAACCAACTTAAAACGGTCCATTTATGAGTCGACGACTCCTTCCCCTTCTGTGTTGCACTTCGTTGATAAGTTCAGAGAGTGGTCCAAGTGCACCATTAGACAAAATGGAGAATTGTTGGTCGATAGGTGGTATAAGGAAAAATTTAGTGGTGGATATTTGATACAATAGTAATGCATTAAGTTGAGAAGTGTGTCCAGAAGGTTCTAAGTGAGGATCAGTGTTTTTATCTTACGGGTGTGAAGTATGGTAGAACTAAATGACAATTTATTGGTAAAGGAAGTCTTAAATAGTATACTTGTGCGAATGTGTCAGTACTTTGAATTTGATTGGCATAAATGAGTTTGTGGTGTCACATTGATGAAAATATTGAGTTTATGGTGATGACAAAAGCTAATTGAGCATGATAATAATAAGATTTTGTGATGGATTTTGATTGAGATGCAACTAGTATGGTAAGGGAAGTAGATCAAGTTAAGAATGAGGCTAGAGTGAAAATAAACCCTTTATATTGCTTAACCATGTTCCTACATGGGATGTGTCCAAGTTCTACCATTGGAAATTAAAAAATCCTCCATTAGAGTAGGTTACAACTCATGATTCCATGCTTAGCTACCATGGTCTTGTCATTTATTGCCTATTGTCATCATATGGGATACCTACTAGTGTTGGAGAGGTTCTATGAAGTTTAGATGGTGGTATGGGATGCTATCTACACATTGTACAATAGGATTCGAAGATGTTAGTGAGTGAGTCCCTAGGTCTTCTCTAAGACTACACCCATGTAGGATGCGCCGTCAACCCACCTATGGTCCATAGGTGGGGGTCGTGGGTAGGCACATACAATTTATGAACTATTTTTCGCCAAGCCAGGTGGTGTTGGTAAATTCCCACTAATATTAGGACTTATATCTATGTTATTTAAAGGTAAGGTAAGTTATTTTAACACTAAAACCGAAATTTGACTTCATTCTTCATACTTCAAACCATTTCCAGCCAAAAGGTTTCCTAAAAATCCCGTGAAAAGCTTAGAGTCAAATGGAGCTTGGATTGGAAAGTTTCCATTGATTTTTTTTCGATCTTGTGGTCCTTCTCAGATACGTATTATGGTGGATCTTTTTTTATAGTTAATTCCTCTCTAGAACAATGCCCACCGGTGTTCAAGTTTCAAAGATGTCAAACCCAAATTGTTCCTTCCTCAAAGTCCGTGATTTTTTTTTTGCACAATTGTTTTTCAAACGAATTGTTATGATTTGTTATGAATTTTATTGATGATTTCAAGTGAAAAACTCTATGAAGCCATATTCTCTCAAATTTTTTAATTTAGGCTTGTAAATCGAATTTGATAATTGTGATTGTTTATGGATATAATTGTATTTATTGCTTCATAGAATTGATGCTTGTTTTATGTCTCTCTATAATGATGATTGTCGGATGTAAGATGAGTTGGTGATATTAAATCTTATGGCATGAATGATGGTTAAGTTTCTCTTGTATTTTGGAAGTATTAGAAGTTGATTAATGGTGAATTGTGGATATTAGAGAATGGTGAGTTGATTTAATTTCTTAGTATAGTAGTTATTGCTTGTATGGTTTTATTCACTATATTGGAGGTTCTACTTTTTTTCTTATTAGATTGTGGTAATAATGAATCTAGATGTGAACTGAAGGTTGGTTATGGTGGTTATGTTTAACGATAGGCCATATTGTGAATTTGCTATATGAGTTAGATAAACTTGTATAAAGCTAATGTGATATTGTGAATGAAACGCATTTTCCTCTAATGTGGGCATATGGATGATGATAGCTTGAGAGTCCTCCTACATGTTGATATGGTGTCTTGTTTATGTAGACCTAGTTTGTTCCCTACTTGGATATATGCATGATAAATGAGGTATTCTAGAGTCTGTTCTTAACATTTTGACCTATGAATGTTGCGCTTCTTAATATTTCTAGAACCCTACGTGAATGTGAAAACCTTTAATATGAAAAGAAGGTTTATAATGAAAGCTGAATTGGTAGACATGCATGGTACCCTGTTTCATGAATGATCTTCTCTTACGAACCTTGTAGGTAGTACCCTGTGGATCCATTCACTAATCGTGGTATTATATTGTTATGACTTAGAGATTGTACCTTCTCAACTACTCTTTACGTTAATGAATTTTTTATGAGACCAAGGAAAAGCACCGAGTGGATATTCTTAAGCAGTAGCTCTACTGAAGTATGATTAGATTACAAAGAAGTCTTTTGACATATCTTAAATCATGTGCCTACCGGGGATTTGTCTTTGTTCTCTAACCTTTGGCAAGTAGAATACCTTCAACATTGTGGGATCTTTCTTAAATCGTAATTCCATACGCTAGATAATATGTTCTATGTTGGTTAGGGCCTATCCTCATCTTGCGGGATATAAACTTTAGATATTGGATAAAATCTACAACGTGTAAGTAGTAGAGTCAAATGTTATCTACAGGTGGCATGAGTAGGATTTGAAGTTACTAGAGTGGTTACCTAGGTCTTCAAGGAGCATTATGTGAATTCCTTTAGATGTATGAATATTTCCTTTATTATATATAGTAATGAATGTTGACTTGTTGGGTTGGGTTGAAAAGGAAATATCCTAACTTAGGGTAATCTTGAGTATCATCTAGGTGTGTACGAAGGGGTTGTATGGGCGTCCGCTTTATGTCTTACTTTGGTGGGTCGTAGGATAACCTTATGTAGAGGGTCTAAAAATGGGTTACTCAATGAATAAGGTCATATATTGTGAATTATGGGAGTATTGTCTTTATGTTGATGATTGACTTGTATGATGTCTTTTATACTTTGTTTATGAGACTTTATCAAAATAACATGAAAAGTGTATTTCAACTAAAGTGTCTGTTTTTACATGATTTCTTTCTTCAGTCATCATACTTAGTGCTTCACTTGTTAACTAATCCATATTTTTTCCTTCTATTTCTACAAAGTGTAGGTGTGGGGAAAAGTAAGCTGATCTCTAGAAGTTGAAGCTTGGGACTTAGATATTTTCTCAGATTTGGGTATGTACTTATAAGTGCCGAGACAAACTATATCTAGTTTCTTGTCCATTTAGACCTTTGTATAAGACAATTTTAATTTCTTTCTTTCAGTGTAAGTGTCGCGTGTCCGCTATTTGATATTCTAAAAGTTTGGGTCTATGTTGGCCAGTGGAGACGATTATATGTTGCTATAACGACTCTCTTTTGAAAGTGGTTTCTACTAATCCTTGACTGATTATAAGAAATATTTTAAATTTTCCGCGCTATTGTATGAACCCTGCGATGAATTAATGCTATGAGATTGTAGAAGAACTTCGTGCGAGTCGCCCTGTTTACGACTAGAGTGGTGAATCCGTTATACACATCTGCGAAAATTTGAACCCAAAACAAGTGACATTCTCTAAGAATTGTAATAATATTGTGTAGTACCATGTCTATGACTAGTAACCATTTATTGCACAACATACGAATAACCCTATTTAGTAGTGAATCAAGATGATACAAGTGGTAAAAATGCAACTATAGATGAGACCTTAAAAGTAACACATTAACTTTTACAAACCTTTCTCTGAATTTTTATAACATGAGACCTTCCTCTAGAAATTTCTTTTTAGATGATGCTGGTGTTGGGCTTTTGGAAACCATTGACATAAACTACGGTAGGAATAATATCGACGAAGTAAATTTTAATAATCCGAATGTTCATGACATCAGCTAGAGATTCACATGATGAACTAAACTTTAGAACACTGTTTCTAAGCCTAAAATATTGTTTATAATCCATTTAGGATGTTTTAGAGTCAGTGCGTCAAGAAACGTCCATGACGTTCGTAAACTAACTAAATCAAACTAATTGACGTTTCTATGTTTGGTAAAGATTTAAGATGGTCATATGAAGTCTAAAACGATTAAAAAGACTTTAAACAGGTAAAATATAGTAAAAAGGGTCCAAACATTCAGTAACAACTGCCCAAGGACCGCCCTAAGGGTCCGTGAGGAGGACCCAAACCTTGGCGAGGAAGCTGCCAAAGCAGGTTGTGGAAGCCTAGAATCGAAGGTCTTGCATGACGCAAAACTGACACATGAGGTAGCAAAATTTTCCTCGCAGGGCGTGCATTCCATAAGGTCCACTTCCTCAACCTGGATTTCAAAATAAAATCTGAAATTATCCCCAGCGCGCCGCACCACTTACCAGATTCCTTAAAATCGTATTTTAAGAGCATTTTGACTTACAAAAGACCAAATAAGTGAGGGTGTGTGTGGTAATTTAAGGGGGTGATTATAAATTCCTAAGGGTCAGTTTTATGTCATTTTTTACTCACCTAAACAAAATTCCCAAACAAACCTAAAAGCTCTCATCTCTCTATACATTCTCTAGCCCTAAATCCTCCATTGAATGAAAAAAAGCTT
This sequence comes from Solanum habrochaites, assembly GCA_027704765.1. Lineage (NCBI taxonomy): Eukaryota > Viridiplantae > Streptophyta > Magnoliopsida > Solanales > Solanaceae > Solanum > Solanum habrochaites. Next base: position 19,957 of record JAKWJA010000655.1, read on the forward strand.
GAAAAGAAGTGAGAATTTTTTAAAATATTCACTTGACTTCGTGATTAAATCTTCATTGAGGTATGGTTTCTTCACTCTTTGGATCCTTTTTCCCCAAGAGGTCCTCTCAAGTTGGATTTCTTAAACAACACCCCATTCCAAGGGTTTTTCTATTCTACTGAGTTTTCTTCTAATGTTTGCAATTGGAAGAGTTAATTATGATTATGGTTATTGGCCTATTGACTAATTAATGAGTTTGATTCTTGGGTAAATTTGATGTTAATTGATGAATTTCATGTAGTTATGTCCTTGGCGTCCCCGAGTCCCCAAATGTTGGATCTTGCTTATGAATTTATGCGAATTGAAAAATGTATTGATTGTTAGACTTATTTTATCTATTCTAATTCATTCATGGACTACCTAGGTTATGAATTGAATTTAATTGGGATATTTATTATGCAATTGAATTAATTATTGTGTTAATTACTATTGTGTGATGATATTATACCCTTATTGGGTTAAATTGGATGTTTGATGGAAAAATCTTGATGATGGCTTGTTAAGGAGATTGGAGTAAGCTTTGTGATCTCATTCCTTTACTTCAATTATGATTACTTCTATTTAGTTATAAAGTTATATTGAAGTATACCTTATGATAAGATTTCTTAGGGTTTGTATGATGTTGAATATGACTTGTGATTTGTTGGCTAAGATTTAGTGATATAAGGATGGTGAGGACTTACATCTGTGCCTTATCATAATGTGATTATGTAGATGTGATAACCTCACATGTGTGAATTGTAATGAAAGGACAATACTCATACAATTTCTATTGAGCTATGATGATGACTATATAAAGGGTAGACCCTATGACATAATCTAGGTTTATGATCATTAATAAAGGATTAAAGAGATCTCAAAAGGGACTTTTTCTTAGCACCGAGCGAACTTGAAGATGAGGGGTGGCGCCTTCCCAAGGAGGGAAGGTAGATTTACCATAGTCCTAACGATGTGGATAGCCTCATAGACCAAAAAGGGCATAGGGTGATATTTCCATAATAACCCCCAAGCTTCCTAAACTATGTTGCCACCATAGGAATACTAGCTAGTGGATCCACCTACATGCTATGTTCACGTTTGGTACTACGTTAGCTGGTAGACCACCTTCCAACGATGTAGGGTTTTACAACACCGCTTTCCATAATTAGTTCTTGCGGTCTATGTTAGTTGAGGAAAGTGTTCCCGAAAGTAAAAATGAAGTAATGAAGTAACCACTAACTAGGTTGACTTAAGAGGTTTGACTTAGACTAGGTAGGGGATGAGACTTTACCTATGCCTTGCACTAGTTTGCCTTGAGGGAAGCCTTATGAAGTTGTTCTTTTGTTCATATGATCTCATAAACTGACTATTATGTATACGTCAACATTACATGTATTGATTCTTTATGATGTTAGTTTAACTTATGAATTTGTTGGTCTATGTTGCTAAAGTATGAGGAGAATTACTCTTGATGCTATGTTATGTGAAGTTAGGCATTAATTATGGTCCTTTGTTTTGTTTACTTGATTGAGTAGGGTTATGTGGCTTTAGTTGGTCATTGCACTTATAGACTTAATGATGTAATATGGGTAAGGGTCTCAATTATATTATGATGTTATAAACTCTTATATGTTGTCGTGACTATACTTGAGGATGTTGGTCTTGTGTTGTTATATGGGTTCTTGGATGTGCACAAGGCTTTTTAAAGGTAATTAGTATGTTTTGAACAAATGTCCTCTTTAGCATAATTTCAATTGTTTTATGTGAATATACCCATACTTAGTACAAGAACTAACCCATGTGTTATGTTTACTACAAGATGTAGGGTCCGACCGTTGATCTTATAGAAGGCCTTTGAAGACTACTTGAATATTCCACAAGTGTTCGGTAGGTCCTCACCTTCCGATGACAATGCCATAATCAAGCTAGTGATGTTGTTATGGTTATAAGACTTTTAGTTCATTCCTTTTTCATTTGGAGACGATTGTTATATAAGTCTATATATGGCTCTTTGTCGTACTGAAGTATGGGTTAATCCCAATTGTTGTATTTGTTTTAGATGGTTATAAGATGAGACATATTATGGACTTCCTACGAGATTATTTTCCTATTATATGTATGTGAAATAAAAGTTAAAGCCTATGTAGTGCTTCCTATTGCAAGGAGTCTAAGTAAACTCCATATAATATATAGATAATGTGTAAGAGAGAGGTCTAAGTAAAACTCAATGTTGAAGTAAATAAAAAGTTTTAAACTTTCCGTAATTTTAACCTATGAAATGTAATGACGAATGCTTAGAGGTTAGTCTTAGTCCTTTTCGAGTACGACGACACCGGTTACTTTAAGGGGGTACTCCCCCGGATTTGACAAACTTGGTATCAGAGCATGAGGTTGAATATATTTAGGATTGATGTCTCACTAAACCATGTCTATGTAGGTTCTTATTCATAATTGTGAAGTGCGCCACACTTATGAGTGACAAGCTATATGATGCTTAGGAAATCCTTATTTTCATAGAAATCCAATGTCGTGCCTCTAGAGTCTACTTTATGTGTGCTTTAACCTAAACCTGATATTGTTGTTATAGGTATGAATAATGAAAGGGAAGCAGCACGAAGACTTGATGAAGAGATTACTAATGAGGGAGTTTTTCCTCGTGGCAATAAAGATCCTCCTCTTGAAGAAGTTGCTAATGATGATCAACCTCAGGCCAATCATCTGGCCTTGTCGGATGGGGATATAAGGGCAGCCTTGCTCCAAATGGCCCAAGACATTAATACTCAAACATTTTCCATCACTACTCAAGCTCAAGCAATGACGACCCAAGCTAACCGGGAGGTGGTACCTCTAGGAAACCAACATTTTAGCACCATGGCCTCCCACTTGAGGGATTTCACAAGGATGAATCCCCCTACTTTATATGGGTCCAAAGTGGAGGAAGACCCCCAAGAGTTTATTTATGAAGTCTACAAAATCTTCTATTCTATGGGGTTGACTATTAGTGAAGGCCGAGTTAGCCACCTACCAACTCAAGAACGTGACCTAAACTTGATACATTCAATGGAGAGACAATAGGCCTTTGAGGGGTGGTATAAGACATTTTCAAGAAGGATTTTCTTGATAGGTTTTTTCCAAGGGAAAAGAGGGAATCTAAGGTGGAAGAATTCATAAACCTTTGTCAAGGAGGTATGAGTGTGCTTGACTACTCTTTGAAATTTACTAAGTCGTCGAAATATGATCCTTCTTTGGATGGGCTGCTTTATGACGGTAGTGTCCGATGACTTGAAAGAAGAATGTCGTTCAGCTATGCTACATGATAATATAAATATATCTTGTCTCATGGTTCATTATCAACAAGTGGAGGACGCAAGGGTTAAGAATAAGAGTAGAAATGCTAATCGGGCAAGGTCATATGATGGTGTTTCATAAAAGGGTTGTCTTGACATAAAAGACAAAATAGGTTCAAAAAGAGGTTTTCGAATCAAGTTCTTTCCGATTTCCCTAAGGCTCGTGATTATAGGGTTTCAAACCCTAAGACTTAAAAGGGAAGGTTTACTAGTTCACTAATTAAGAAGCCAACTTGTGGAATGTGTGGCAAGAAGCAGTGATTGCCTCATTGGGATGAAAATTTGCTTTAGTTGTGGTAAAAGGGGCCACAAGGTGAGGGATTTCCCAAACTTGAATGGTGAAAACAATGGTAGTGGGCAAGCTCAAGCAAGTTTTTCTAACGTTGATGCTCCAAAGAAGAATCACTTTTATGCACTTCACTCAAGGGGTGAACAAGAGAGTTCTCCTGATGTGGTGACCGGTATTTTACAAGTCTTCTCTATTGATGTGTATGCTTTATTTGATCCGGGTGCTACACTATTTTTTCCAATATTTTAAACGAACCTTTCATGATAACTACACTAGTATATGAGTCGGTGGTTGCAAAGAGGGTTTATAGAAATAGTCCTATAATGTTTACCAATAGAGTTACTTATGTTGAATTAGTATAACATGATATGGTCGATTTTCATGTTATTCTGGGGATGAATTTGTTGCATGATTGTTTTGCTTCAATAAAATGTAGAACAAGAATTGTCAAGTTCAGTTTTCTAAATGAATCCGTCTTAGAGTGGAAGGGGGGAAATTCCTTCCCTAGAGGTCGTATTATCTCTTGTCTTAAGGCTTGTAAAATAATCTCAAAAGTGTGTTTATACCATATTGTAAGAATCAAAGATTTTGACTCCGATAATCCTCCCATTGAGATGGTCCCCGTAGTGAGGAACTTTCCAGAGGTCTTATGTAATGATCTTCCCGGAACCCCTCCAAATGGGAAATCATTTTTGGTATTGACTTTATACTAGATTCAACCCCCATTTCAATTTCTCCTTATCGTCATAGTATTTCTCCATGGGGTGATCCAATGTTGTTTGTGAAGGAAAAGGATGGGTACCTTAGGATGTGTATTGATTACTGAAAACTCAATGAAATAACTATTAAGAACAAGTAACCTCTCCCTTGGATTGATGACTTGTTTGATCAACTCCTAGGGGAAAACTATTTTTCTAAGATTGACTTGAGATCGGGGTATCACCATCTTAGGGTGTGAGGTGAGGATATAAAAAAGAACATTTCATACTAGATATGGTCACTATGAGTTCCTTGTAATGTCCTTTGGTCTCACTAATGCTCTGACGACATTTGTGGACCTCATGAATAGGGTGTTTCGAAGTAACCTAGATTCATTTGTCTCTTCATTGATGACATCTTGGTATATTCAAAAAATAAGGGGGAACATATGGACCATTTGAGAGTGGTATTTCATGTGCTTAAGGAACTCCAACTATTTGCCAAGTATCGAAAATGTGAGTTTTGGTTGAGTTCGGTGGCGTTTCTTGGTCATATCATATATAGTTAAGTAGTTGAGGTTGATCCAAGGAAAACAAAGGCAGTGAAAAATTGACCTATGCCATTGACTCCAACCGACATTAGGAGTTTCTTTGGTCTAGCGGGATACTATAGGAGGTTTGTGGATGGTTTTTCGTCCATTGCATCTACCTTTACTACCTTGACCCAAAAGAGTATGACATATGAATGGTCAGAGGCATGTGTTAGAAGCTTATAAATCCTAAATGAGAGGCTTACCTCCGCTCCGGTGTTGACTTTAATAGATGGTACCAAGGGCTTCGGTGTATATTGTGATTCATCCTGTGTGGGCTTGGGGTGTGTGTTTATGCAACTTAGGAAATTGGTAGCCTATTCCTCTAGACTACTTAAGGTTCAATAGAAGAATTATCCGACTCATGATGTTGAATTAGCGACCGTGGTATTTGGCTTGAAGATATGCAGTCATTACTTGTATGGTGTTCATGTTGATGAGTATACAGACCATTAGAGTCTTCATTATTTGTTTACTAAAAAAGAGTCAATTCTCCAAAAAATAAGGTGGTTGGAATTGTTGAAATATTATGACATGAGTGTCCTCTATCACCCCGGCCAGGCCACTATGGTTGCGGATGCTCTAAGTTGCATGACCATGGGTAGTGTGTCTCATGTAGAAGAAGAAAAGAAAAACCTAGTAAAAGATGTTAAGAGGTTGGCTCATTTGGGTGTTAGGTTGGAAGATTCCCCAAATGATGGTTTTAAGGTTTATCATGACTCTGAATCGTCTTCTGTGGTTGCAGTGAATTCTAAAAAACACCTCTATCATCCATTGATGTAGTTGAAGGAATCTTTTCTTAATAATCTAAATGAGCCATTCTCCTTATGGGGGAATGGTGTTTTGAGGTACCAAGGAAGGTTACGTGTTTCCAATGTTGATGATTCGAGGAACCAGATCCTTGAGGAAGATCATGGTTCCCGTTATACCATCCATCCGGGTTGTACAAAGTTGTATCATGACCTTAGAGAGGTGTTTTGGTAGGAAGGCTTATAAGGGGACATAGCAGAGTACGTTACAAAATGTCTCAATTGTCAACAAGTGAAAGCCGAGCATTAAAAGTCGGGTGGTTTAATTCAAGAAATCAAGTTCCCACTTGTAAGTGGGAAGACATTAACATGGATTTTGTGGTAGTTTTACCTTGAACTTAAAGGCAACATAACTCTATATGGGTGGTTGTGGATAAATTGACCAAGTGTGCTAATTTAATTCCAGTCAAGTCCACTTAATCGGCAGAGGATTATGCAAGGATCTTCATATATGAGATTATGTGTCACCATGTTATTTCGATATCCATCATATTTGATAGTGGTGCACAACTCACCTTTAGGTTTTGGATGTAATTCCAAATAGGGTTGGGTACAAAGGTGAAGATAAGTACCGCTTTTATTCCTCAAACGTATGGTCAAGCCGAGTGTACTATTAAAACCCCTGGGGATATGCTTAGATCTTGTATAATTGACTTCAAGGGAAATTGGGATAAGAACTTGCCATTTGAGTTCCTTTAAAACAATAGTTACCATTCATCTATATCTATGGTCCCTTTTGAGGCCTTGTATAACAGGATATGTAGGTCTCCAATTGGATGGTTTGAACAGTGCAGTGACTCTTCACTTTTCGGTACCGAATTAATTTATAAGACTTTAGAGAAAGTTCATATAGTAAGAAATTGCTTGAAAACAGCCTATAGCTGGCACAAATCTTTTGACGACAATAAAAGAAGAGATTTAGAGTTTCAAGAAGGTGATAAGATTTATCTAAAAATTTCACCTCTGAAAGGGGTGGTGAGATTTCACAACAAAGGGAAGTTTATTCCTCATTATGTGGGTCCCTATGAAATTTTTCAAAGGGTTGGTAAGGTTGAATATGAGTTTTGGTTACCTAGTTAATTGGCTTCGGTGCATCCAGTGTTCCATGTGTCCATGTTTAAGAACTGTATCTGTGATCCCGAGTCCATTCTTCCTATTGAGGATATGGGTGTGCAAGAGAACCTCTCCTTTAAGAAGGTTCTGGTAGAAATCCTTGATCGTCAAGGGAAGAGGTTGAGGAACAAAGAGGTGGCCTTTGTAAATTTTTTATAGAGAAACCACCTAGTTGAGGGAGAAACATGGAAGGCCGAGGCCGACATGAAGTCCCGTTATCCCCATATCTTTGCTAACTAAGGTAAGACATGAAGGAAATACACATATGCCGTCTTTAATACACACCAATGCAACCCTCAAGACTACATTCCTTTTGGCATACTCACCTCGGGAGAACAAGCACCCACTTAATGGAAATACAATAGGAGAACACACCAAAAAAACACCAAGGGAATTCCCTTCGGAATTCTACTTAATGCAATTAGTAGACGCGTTACCATTACCACCACCTACCCTAGTAGTAAAATCTTTAGACGACCTTTGCCAAAGACTCCCCTTTCGGAAGGTCCTTAAATAGTTGCATGTGATACATAGATCCCATACCCAAACCTACCCTATGTAGTACGTTTTTTTAGGAGACTTACTTCAATTAATTCCAGTGAGACTCACAAAGACTCCCTTTTCGGATAGCCTACCTAGTGCAATGGATAAATATCGTCTCATTCAAATACCTACCCATAGTAGACCACTCCTTTAGAACACTAATCACATTCATTTATTCTGTGGGGGTTAGCTTAACCAAAAATTACCATGAGTGATAGACATGGAATCCCGACATTAACCCCTATCGGATGAGGTATCCTCAATTGCCTATAGTATGATCATTCTTTTTAGATTTTACATGGATTTCCCAATAGCTACACCTATGCAGGCGCATAGTTAAGGGACAAAGAGATTACTACCGTGTAACTCATTCTCTACTAACGAAGAGTACTCATCTCAAGAGGTACATTATAATAGAACATCTCAACTCACGAATTGCAACCACCTCTTCTTCATATCCTCTCGATGCTAGACATAACCCCCATGAGTTCTAAACATTTTAAACTACAGGTTACGGACTCACTATGAAACACACATCCCAACTCACTGTCACGACCAGGCTAGACCCAGAGAGACAGCGGCCTTGACCTCCAAAGGTTGCAGGACAAGGCTATATACGTCATCGTTACTTCAGCAGGTAATTTTAGCATAAAAGTGAACTTTTTTTTATTTAACATTCATTTAAGATTTTAATTCAACTCATAAACGTTCACAATCAACCATCTAATTTAAGATCATCAAATGAAAAAAAAATAGTCCGTATTACATAAGTGTATACTTTGCACAAATGGCACAATACAAGTTGGAAAAAGATGAGGAAGGAAACCCGCTAGTGGACAAACATACTCCACCAAATGAAACCTATATCACAGCTAGATATAATGGGCATGCGTCTTGAAAGCATAAGGGAGCCTACCAAATCTAGATGACAGCTCCATGTCCGAGATAGCTGCAACGTTGTACTGTAAGCTCTAACGTCCACCGATGCCTGCACCTATATCATTATATTGTATGGATCAGTACACACTTGTACTAAGTATGGGAGATGCAAGCACCACCAAGGACATGCATGAGTACGAATAGCTCTTTTCTAAAAACATGATTTATGGAAAAAGCCAAGTAGTGGACTTGCCACAAATTGGATTAGGAAAAGTCAGTGGCTTGCCAAATTTGGATAGGAAAGTCATGCCATGAGAGTAGTAACATGCATCATCATACATATAATTTTGCAAGCAACACATAAACGTATTGCACATATCTCATCACGTAGTTCAACATAAATCTTCATATGCCATGAGAACTTGGAAATCATGGGACTTGAATTAGGACTCCCAAAAGAGGGTTAACATATGGGACCTCAAACTAGCGATCCTTCCAATAGCGAACACAGATTATGCTTTATTCATTCATACCTACTTCCATTTCAGTCATTCATATTACTAGTTGCAATGACAAATCATACCTAGGATGTAGTTTTTAAGACTCATAGGAGTTGTATTGCTATGACCAAGAATAACCTACTGTCATTACTTAAGTTCTAGCTCACTCTGATTATCCTATCCTAACACTTTGTATCGTTCATTTCATTATGGGATTCGTTGAGCCGAGCCTCATTCTTTTATGAAAAACATAACCCTAAACTGACAAAGATCATGTGAGCATCATGAAATCCAGTGTGTAATCCCACAGCGAAAAGAGGTTGAATCACCAGCCAAAGTGAACCAAAACATGCTAGCGTATATAGGGAGTTGAACCCTGCTAGATCACTATATTGGATGTATAGGTTCAAATATTAGGAGATATAAGGAGACCTATACCCGGCATGCCATACATTCACATCTCATGAATTTTACGTGAGCCTCCACCCTTCCCGAAGGAAGGCATCACCGCTCATTAGCTATCCTATCGGTGTCAGTATAAAGTTCCATACATTCAACTCATACATCATGGAGCTTGCTCTAGCATGAGGATATCATAGACCTCATTAGGTGGATTTCTCATTCATCATAGTATTAAGTATGCATTACACTCAATACTTTCATTGAGTGTTAATAGATTCTGGTTCTCTCATTAGCTTTACACTCATAGGTGAGTAGTTGGGAAATTTACTTGGATAATTGAGATTGCTCGGGATTATTCACCCATTAGCCCTCTTATCATTATTGTAACCCTCATCATTACACATGGTCTTATCATAAATACTCATCTTTTCACATGAATGTTCATTTCATCATAGGTAAATTGGCACTGGGCATTTAGTGTGTTTCACACTTTACTTAACACTTCTAAGTTACATCATTTTAGAAACATACAAACTTAGGGTCACCTACTTTTTTTAAAGTATGCTAGACTTATGAGTCCATACATACAAGACATTGAAGCTTCAGTCATAGTTTGTATAAGTGATTCATGTTACCAAGATTATGTGGTTCAAAGGACTTTTGCATCTGGTAGATATGCCAAGTATTGGATTTCGATCTTAGGAGTCAGCATTCATTAAATATTTACTTACGTATGACTTAGGTGTCAATACGGAATGGCAGGGAACCTGATTTTGAATCCCTTGGACAACACTCAATTGTTTTCATGATAATTGAATGTTCGATTTGGGGGTGCTACTTAGATTCCCCGTCAAACTTATAATATTTCCGTTTCTTTTTGTCCCTCATTTTTCATTTAAGTCAAGGAGGTTGTGGGTTTCAATTCCCCCAACAAGATCATATTTATTTTAATTTCTCTAACTTTCACCTATCAACGAGGGTTGTGGGTTCAACCCCACTCTCCATCATTTATTTTTTTCCCCTTTTTTTTTTTCTCCTCAACTCAACCATTCAATAGGTTGTGGGTTCACTCCCCACTGCCAATTTATTTTCCTTGCAATTCTCACGAAGGTTTTTAGAAATTTTGCATTTAGTGAGGTCATGGGTTCAACCCCAATGACCTCAGATTTTTTAAAAAAATTAATGAAGCTCATTTTTGCTTAAAATTGGCGGAGAATAACAAATTCCAGCAGGCTGGAAATTAGTCTCTTCTAATCAATTTTTTGTCTTATCTTTTTATTTTTTAGTAGCTTTCATGTAATGACGTATTATTGGGTTCAGCCTTAGTAATTTCAAATATTTACATTCAATTTTCATAGCATTATGATACCCCTTTGTTGGCCGAATAAACCTCCAAATTACTGGAATTTTGTCACTATTTTCAGCTTCTTTACCATCATTCATACGTTAATTCTACGGCATTAGTGGTCATTTGGTTCTATTAAGTATAATATTTGTATGATATATTCAGCAAATAAATTACCATTATATCAGCACAATTACACCACTTTTACACATCATGATTACAAAAAAACATTCACACACATTGAAGTTCAACAATAAAAACATATCATTATTCACAGCTTTCGAGTGGACATAAGCCTAACAAGACTTACAATTGTAAACACATAATGATGAAACATTATCACGAAAATCACACTTCATACTTAAACTATAGCACACATTACCAACAACGTGAGATATAAAACATATTTCAAATTGAGATCTAAGGATACTAGGGAAAAGGAGTTCGACAAGAACGGGAAAACACCCGTGGAGTTTCAAAGTTTCGTTGTTGTTGAATCATGGCATAGAAAAATTCTCTTGGAGAAGGAGTCCAGGAGAGAAACCCATACCTGATTTCAATGTTGTTCAACACTTGAACTTGCTACCCAAAACCCACCACCAATACAAGTCCACCATCAAATCTCATACCTTACCCGACTAGAAATTTCATTAACTTTTCGTTTCTTAGATTAGCTTGATATTTTGTATTTTTGTTAGTTATTCAAGTGTGAAAAAGTTTTTTTTCTTCTGTTTTTTTTGAAGTAGAGAGAAAAGGTGAAATGAGAGGAGATGCAGACTGGAGAAGATAGATAGAGGCGTGGTGAAAGAGAGGAATGTGAGTATAGTAGAGTCCCCTCAGAACTAGGAATTGTGGCAAGACTTAGTCAAATAAATTAATAATTAATTAAATAATAACTAAAAATTATTTCCTTTTAAAATAATCCATAATTATTAAATTTATAAATTAATTCTACAATTTAAATAAAGACATATAAAATCTTGCTCACACCAGGTTCGAACCCAGGTGGAGCAAGGAGTTCAAGACTTTGCTAAAAGGGCAATTTCATCCATTTTTACCCAAAATGTCTATCCACATTATTAATTATATTATTAATTACATATTTAGGGTAATTACGATACCACCCTTAGCCTGGAAAAAGTCCATTTTACCCCTAGACCCTCCAAACTTAATATTTCCCCTTTTTATGTCCGGTAAAGATTCATTCGAGTAAATCTTCATATTCAGGAGCCCTACATGGTTGGACCCAACCTTTACTATCTCAAATAACTCCCCAAGTTAGTTGGCTTGGCTGTCGCAAGGGTTCAGAGGTATAGTTCGACGTGCATCAATCCGTGTGAACCCGGTCTAATCGTAGGCATTCCGCACACATTAAGCATTACTTAGCATATCCATTTTTAGGGTTGTTACACTCACGAAGAGAATTCATCCTTCAACCTATATTAGGAATATCTTAGGATGTAGTCAGGTTGATACTAAACACTTCATCTCAACTCACGAAGAGTGTTCACCTTAAAACTCCTCTAGTTACTCAACTTAGGTTCATATATTCATTCAAGTGTGAGTGTGTGTATATGTGAGCACACCTTTCACATAAGCACCATACATGCTTCAGACCTGTATTCATCAAATCACACAAGTCTCATGTTTCACCTAATCATATTCTTCATGTAGGGATAATCTAAGCCAAACATGCAATTAAAGTTTCACAAATCACAATAAAAGACCTATCTTCAACATCACTATATTTCACATATTAGGCCTTTAAATCTACATTCATAGTAAATACTAAGTAATATCAAGTTCATCAACTAAATACCGCCACCAAGAAGGTGGACTATACCACTCAAGAGCAATTTATAATAAGATTTATATAATACAAGGAACTCGCCATACAACCAAGCCATCACAACCTTTAACCAATTTATCAAGATTTATTCAATATAAGGCCCTTATGGAAGTATCTAAATCATAATAAAAATAAAAAAAGACCAAAGTTTATACCCTAGACAAACATGCTCATTTAACCCATTTCATAAGCTAAAAGTTTGAAATATGTATAAACATGAGTTCATTAGGGTTTTGAAATTAAAACAATCAATTAATACAAGAAAAAAACATTTGAATTATTACCACTTTAGAAGAAGACCCATACTAAAAATCAAACATAGAAGAAAGTAGAGTTTGAAAACCCTTTTTGAAATCTTTTGGAAATGACTCCTTCTATGGAAGAGGGTTCAAGGATGGATACCATAACTTAATGAGAGGGAAACCCACTAATTTTGGTGAAGAAAAACGTCCAAACAAACCCTTATTGCCCTCCTTGAGTCTTAGCTCCAATGGTGGCTTTGAGAGTGTTTTCTTTAGAGAGGGATTTTGATATTTTAAGTGAGGGTTCTTGTCTATGTCTAGGACTTAAAACTAATCTAATAAAACCTAAAATACTAAAATATAATACTAGGGTCTTAAAAGACTTGGTGTGAATTTACACAAACACCCCAAGTTGGCAGCAACATTCAACAACTTTTGCAGGTACCAATCAACGAACCCAAGCTACTAGGCGTCGTTTCATCAAAGGCCCGTTCTGCTGAGGCGTCGATGGATTCAGAGGCTTCTTCTTGGGGGGGGGATAGGGTACCATTAAGTATGGTACTATGACCCCCAATCGATGGGGCATCATTTAGTCTACGTCTAGTAGACTGCCCTCCGTCAATGGACCGATAGTTTGCAGTTTTGGTGCTAAGTCTTGGGTCCTCTTCTAGGGCCCCTCGTGGGTCCTAGATGGAGTAATACTCGAATTGTAAACCCCTAAAATAAGTTTATGTCTTAGGGAAATCCCACATAATTTTTGATTTAAATGAACACATAAAACTCACTCAAACACATCAAGACACACAAGCGCTATCTGAGGCACACCTTCCAAACGTTATGGACGTTCTAGGTCGTTTGACCTTCAAACAAAACCAAACTTCATACACAGCCTAAAAAAACTAATTTAACACATTGTAAAACAAAATTAACTCAATATACATTCACGATGCTCTAGTTCACCTTAGTTCATTTTGGGGCGTCACATTCTCCCCCACTTAGAACAACATTCGTCCTCGAATGACACTAAAACCTTAAGTACATAAAGGACTCACTTAGAATCATATAACACATTGAAATCAAGATAAAAACACTAAAAATCAAAGCATAAACTAGCAAGGAGCACATTTTCATACTTTCAAACACTAGCAACATAAGCACTTTTAGCAAAACTTCACAAACCTCAAAACTCACCCTTAACCTTCTTTTTTTTTTTTTAATAGAAACTCCTTCTCCAAAATTAAACATGATCATATAAATTTTTTTTTAGCACATTGAAACTTTTCTTCAAGTTAACCAAATGTTTTCAAAAATGATAATTCCTACAGTGAGCTTCACGGGACTGCCACATGCCTTAAAAATTTCCAAAATTTCAATCTTTGTGTGAAATCATTGAGATGACATGCTTCTATGAAGTATAAACTCACATAAACTCATTTTATAACATAAAACACAAACAATTATAAATAGTAAGGACGTACTAGGACTATCAACGCCTAATTAGTTACCTTCGAGATCCCATTCCATAGGAAGGGTTTCTGTTTTGGAGCATTAGGATCTAGGAATCTTGATTGACTCGTCCCTCTTTCTTTTATTTAGAAAGTCCCTCATCATATGGTGTCCCTATTTCCACATGAAAAAGCAACACAAGTCCGCCAGACAACCTATCCAACTGTTGATTCCACAAGTAGGCACCCCTAGTCCTCTCAGAATATGGCCACCATTTTTTGGAGCGAATTTTGCGTTTGGAGCCTAGCCTTGTTTCCCATGAAGAAACTGGTGATATAACCTCTTATTAAACTTTTGTGACTAGACTCATCCGAACCTAGTCCTTCTTGCCCTCTTTGCCGGATCTACCCTAAGTTTGGACTTTCAATTATTGTGTATAAACAATGAGTCTAGAGATATCCATGTCATTAAGAATCATAGCTATACAACACTCTTTCTCCACCAAGATAGAAACTCCCATCACAAATTTATTCATCTTATCCCTAGGGTTGGCTATCATGGTTGGGGTATACTTAGAGATTTGGGTGAATTTGAGAGAGTACTCCTGCACAATCATCCCCTCTTGACGATGGTTCATGAATTCAACCATCCTCTTCTCTCTCCATTCGAAGGAAAGAACCTATCTAGGAAAGACCTTTGAATTCCTCCCAATAAACAAGACCTCTCTCTAAGGGTATCTCAACCATACATTGCTCAAACTACACTTGAGCTACATCTTTGAGTTGGTAAGCGGTTAACTCCGCTTTCTCCTTAGGGGTCACACCCATAACATCTACCACTTTGAAAAACTCATCTATGAAACCTTGTGGATATTCCTCAACCTTAGTGCCATGAAAAGTGGGAGGGTTCATCCTTATGAAATCCCGAATTCTAGAGGCGGGAGTACTAGAATTAGGTTGGGGTCCAAATCCTTGGTTAGCTTGAGAAAAAAAAATGATTATTGACGACATGAGCTTGAGACATCATGAGTTGGGTCAAGTTCATTAGGGAACACCTCAACTCCAAATTATTCATATCCCTCTTAACAAAAGGAGCTTTAGGAATAGGAGTAACTTGAGGCTCTTGGGGTTCCGGAGGTACTTGAGGTTCTTAAAGGGGAACCTCCTCATTCTCTTCCTCTAGGCCAACAATAGGAACTTGGCCAATACGGGGAGGGATTCTCTTATTAGCTACACCTCCCTCCTCTCTTCTAGCGGTTGATGTCCTCGTATTCATGTCTTATAAACACAAAGAGAAGAAGTTGAGAAAAGAAACCTTATATAACTCAACTCTAAGGAACGACATTAGAATAGAGAAGAAAGTTAAAATTCTATTATCCTATAGACTCTTGTCCATGGATGAGTCACAACTCACACCAATTTTCAAAGATACTACAAGATGAGGCTTGTGAGACTTTATAGACTATAAAATATTTCCCATAACCTTATTCTCTGATACCAAGTCTATCACGACCCGAAAGTACCCCCTAGAAGTTAGGGACTCAGTTCATGGCAAGGAGTACTTGACCCTTTTGGATGTTGTACAAGCCCTTTAACTATCGTTCATTACATAAGACATGAAAAGTAGTGTGGAATTAAAGCATTGCAAGATATTTAATAAAAATAGTCATTCATAAATATTTAGAGAATCTTATCGTCACAAGCCAAATTTAAGACACGACATAATATCTTACGGATACGGCCTTGCATTAAAACAAAAAATACATAATAAAGTCCTTAATAATAAAATAGGAAGGAAAATGAAGTATGTTCCTAGAATATATGATGACGATCAAATCTTGAGAGAGAGATTTTTCAAAGCTTCACCGTCAAACCGTCATCAAAAGCTTCAACATATACTATAGAGTATAGAAAAAGTATGGGTTGTTAGTACAAAACCAATGTTACTAAGTATGTTATTATGCAAAAAAATGAAAAAGGGCCAAACATTTTTATTTAAAATAACATTTTTATTCCAATTAATTAAAAAATTCAAGAATTTAGAGGCAAAACAACACAAGAAACATCATTTAACACTTAAAGAAGGATTTCCATAATTTCAATCAAAGAGGGGCATTTACAGAGAACTTCCCAAACTTTACAGTTAACCTTTTTTGGAATTAATAGTTAACTATTTAGAACGTTAAAGTGAATTCAAAGACTCCAAAGTGGTGAACTTCCAAAGTATTGCCAATGAGGAGATAATCGTTATTTCCATCGGAGTTTCCCTATTAAGTCTAGTAGAACTCCACTAAAGGTAGGTCAGAAGAAGTATGAATATGCCTCCTTCCATACACACCCAAAGGCAACCCCATGATAACTCCCTTTTGGCATACTCACCTCGGGAGGAACAAGAAATCAATAAATAAAAATACAATGAAGACATACAACAAAAACAAAAAGAATTCCCTTTCGGAATGTCACTTAGTGGCAATGAGTAGATGACGTCCCATTAACCACCCCTACCCTTAAGTAGAGTACACTTATTTTAGAAGACTTGGCATACCGAATCCCTTTTTTTTTTTTTTTCGAAGGTCCTACCTAGGTAATGGATAGATAGCGTCCCCCCCCCATACTAGCACCTACCCTAAGTGTACGGTTCTTTTAGGGAGACTGAGTTAATTCCATCAAGAGGACTCACCAAAGACTACCCTACGGATTGCCTACTAGTGCAGTGGATAAATAGCGTCCCATTTCCTACCTCCCTAAGTAGAAACACTCCTTTAAAGACTTCACACCATCATTTCTTTCTGTGGGGGTTAGCTTAACCGATTAAAAACAATAAGATCAGACATGGAACCCCGACATTAAACCCCTACCGGATGAGGGATCCTCACTTGCCTAGCGTAAGGTCATTCTTTTTCACTTTACATGGCCCCAAATGTCCCAATAGCTACAACCTAGTGGCGCATAGTTAAGGGATAAGGAGATTCACTAGAACTCATTTCTCTACTAATGAGGAGTAACTTTCATTTTAAGAGGTACATTGAAATACAACCATTCTTCAAGTCACGATGTGCAACCACCTCTTCTTTTCATTCCTCTCGGTGCTAGACATAACCCCCAACAAATCTAAACATTTTAAACTATGGATTAGGATTAGTAGTGAACACCACATCTTAACTCACAAAGGAAATTCATTCTCAGACCTATCTTAGAAGCTTTATGATGTAAGTAAGTTGCAAAATTTAAAACTTATGTAAATTCCGAACGAGTGTTCACCCCCAAGAAAATCTCTATGTTACTTAAATTAACTTCTACATTCATCAAGGAGTGTGTTAATGTGATCACACCGCACATTAGCACCATTTCATTTATATTAACTTCTATACATGATTTAGACCTATATTCATCAAATCACACACTTCTCATGCTTCACCTAATCATATTCTTCATTTAGGCGTAATCTAAGCCAAACATGTAATTTAAGCTTCACAAATCACAATATAAGACCTATATTCAATATCACTCTATTTCACATATTAGGTCTTTATACCACACTCACAATACATAATAAGTAATATCAAGTTCATCAAATAAACACCGCCACCAATAAGGTGGACCATACCACTTAAGCGCATTTTATAATAAGAAATTTATAATCATAAACAACTCTCCATACAACAAACCAAACAACCGATAAAAAATTTCTCAATATATCATCATAATAAGCCTTAGGTCATTATATAAATATAATAACACACAGAAGACCAAAGTTCATACCACACAAAAACATGCTCCATTAACCATTTCAATAGAGCTAAAAGTTTTAAAATTGCTACAAAAATGAATTCATTAGTTTTTCAAAACATTAAAATCATCAATTCATTCTACAATTAACCGATTTGAATCAATTAAACACTTTTTCAAGAAGACCCACGCTAAAAATCAAACATAGAAGAAAGTAGAGTCTGAAAACCCTTTTTGAAAGCTTTTGGAAATGATTCCTTGAATGGAACAGGGTTCAAGGATGTATACCTTACCTCAATGATAGAGAAACCCACTAAGTTTTGTGAAGAAACACGTCCAAAACAGTCCTTCTTGACCTCCTTGATTCTTAGCTCCAAATGGTAACTTTGAGACAATTTTCTTTATAAAGGGAGTTTGAATATTAAAATTGAGGGGTCTTGTCTAGGTATAGGACTTAAACCTAATATAATATAATCTAAAAACCCTAAAAAAATCATCCTAGGGTGCTAAAACACTTGGGGTGAATTTACACAAAACACCCCAAGTTGGCAGCAACATTCAATAGCTTTTGAAGGTGTCAATCGACGACCCAAAGCTACTGGGCGTCATTTTATAAACAGCCCATTTTGCTTGGGCATCTATGGCTATAGAGTATGCTTCATGGGGGATTGACTGCCACTAAAGGATGGACTACGCCCCATCGATGGAGCATTTTAGGGGCCACGTTTGGGTCCTGATGAAAGTGTACCGTATACGGTTAAACCCCTAAAAAAAGTACTTCTAGGTCTAGAACATCCCAAATAATTTTCAATAAAATAACACATAAAAGTCACTCAACCACAATTCATAACAGAAAAAGCGCTTATCTAAGGAACACATTTCAAACGTCAAGATGTTCTTGATCGTGTGACCTTCTAAACTACCAAACTTCCCACACTGCCTAGAAACCACTAATGCTTACTCATTTTAAAACAAAAATTAACCAACAGACCACTCAAGAGGAATCTAAATCACCATTACTTCCATTTGGGGGATTAAGGCGTAAACCGACATAGACCATGTAGCAAGGCATGTCATTCGACAGGTATACTATAGTCCAATCCAATGCAGGTGCTCTATTGCAAATGTAGAACTGCACACATCCAAGTAGGCCACATGATTAAATCATAGGAAGGTTTCTTTTCAAAAATCGGTTAGTATGGCTTTACTTACAATGTTAAGTGGATAGCTTAATATGCTTTGACCTAAGGATTGAATTCATGCCTTCCCCGCCAACCTAAAGTCTCCACCATTCACATAAGGAAGGAATCATTAGACCTTT
The DNA here is from genome assembly GCA_027704765.1 of Solanum habrochaites. NCBI lineage: Eukaryota > Viridiplantae > Streptophyta > Magnoliopsida > Solanales > Solanaceae > Solanum > Solanum habrochaites. Next base: position 39,076 of record JAKWJA010000655.1, read on the forward strand.
CGAATTCAAGGATATTATTAACCTTACAACTAGGTTGAAGGTATACAATAAAGGACATCTTAGAAGCGTCAAGGTCACTGTCATTCATACATTTACAATACTAAAGGATTAGTATTCTAGTTAAGAGGTCACATTGTCATTATACGTGATCATGTAAGGGACATGTCTATGCAAAACAGACAAAAAACATATTTACATATAACTATCATGCTAGAAGGAACATAGGAATAACAACATACTTTAGTCAAACCTATTCAATACACAATATCATAAATATAACCATCATACGACTTCATAATAAGTTAGGAGAATCATGCATCAACTCTAAGACTACACACATAAGGTAATAGTCATAGCCTAACATAATAACCTAAAAACATCCATAGAAGAACACATACATTCACCTTAATCAAAAGTAGATGGATAGGATCATATCTAACATCAATCCACTACACAACCAATCATAATGTATAAACTAATGCTGACAAGGCCATGATCATTAAATACATAATGTACCACCGATGAGGCCAAAAATTCACAAGTAAAGCTGATAGATTTCCCACCATAAGTGGACCATAGAAATCACAACATAATTCAAGAATTACATTGACATGACGGAATATGGAACCCAGACGAGGACGGTTGTAGTTGACCTCTCCAGAGTCGAAGACCAAAATCTAAATAAATCATTCTTACTTCATCTAGGTTAATTTGCAGAAAATTTGAAAACTTTTGTTCCAACATGCTTACTAAACATTCTATCTATACATAATTGATTCACCATCAAACCATCTAACATTAAGATCATCAAATGAGAGAAGCAATTTATTAAAATGAATGATAAGATTGTTACTATGCCAAAAAATGGACAACCAATACAATGTGAACAAAAAATGAGAGTAAACGCTAGTGGAAATTACTCCACTAGATAATCTACAACTAAGCTAGAATGTAAATGGGCAACATCGCTCGAAAAAGCATGAGGGCCTAAACCAAGTTCAGATTATTGCTCGATTGTCCGGATAGATTCAACATGATCCGTAGCTTGCATCAACTGGCTGCACCTAAAAGTTTAGAGTTTTATATGCGTTAGTACCACAATTGTACTAAGTATGGGTATAGCAAGCAACACACCACATAACATGCATGAGTAAGAATACATTTCCTAGCGAACATGAGTATAGCAGGTCAAGTCAGTGGACTTGCCCAAATGAGTTTAAAAGAGTGAGTGAACTTTCAAAATTTGTTATAGGAAAGTTTATGAGCTTCAAATTTAATTAGGAACGGAAATTATGCCAGAGAAGTAACATGCACCATCATACTTAAACATATTGCCACTCAACACAAAAACAACGGACACATAAAACACATATATAATTCCATTATAACACATAACGTTGTTTCATACATTTATTCGTATGCCATGATATCTATCGAAATCATGGACTCTTGACATTAAGACTACAGAAAGAGGCTCAACATAGGGACCTCAACTTAGAGATCTTGGGAAACACACAGTCTTCTTCTTTCATTCAAATGTAATTCATTTCATTTCATTTCATGGGCCAGTGTAAACACTAGATATACTAGGATGAGTTTTGACTTCATCAGGTTCGTGTGCAAGGCCAAAAATGACCTAAGTCAGTTACTTGAGTCTAACTCACCTCTTGATTATCCTATCCTAACACCTTAGGTATCGTTTGTTCCTTATGTTCATCATTTGAGGCTGGCCTCATTCATTTAATGGCCACTTTACTTTAACCGAATGATATTTGAGGACCATAAGTCCAATGTCATGAAAACCCCACACAAAAAACAGGTGGAATCACCGTCCAAAGCGACCCAAAAATGCTAGCGTACATGGGAATTGAACCCGCGCCGGGATCCCTATATTGGCCAGTTATAGGTTTGAGGACTAGGAGAATAAAGAGACCCATTTACCCATCCATGCCAGAAAATCTCATCTCATGGAGGTCACGTGAAACCTCCGCCCTTCTCAAAAAAAAGCATTATCCTAATTGCTAGGTACGATGCTCAGTATGAAGTTCCAACATTTCAACTCATACGTCATGGAAGCTGGCTTCTAGTATGAGGAATCATATTTTTTTCTCAATAGATGATTTCTCTCTCATTCATTAGTTTTAAGGGTGTTAAATCTTTAATGACTTTTATTAGAGTGTTCATAGAGGCTGGTCTCTTCATGTACCTTTAACTACTCATAGGTGAGTATGTTTTGGGGTAACATGAATGAGGATCATTGAGATTACTCTCATTCATTTACCATTAGGCCTCATATATTGGTTCACACATTATTAACAATTAGCACGTTTGATGTTCATAATTACTCACCCACTTTACGAGAATGTTTCATTTCATTATATGCAATGCATTTGGGCCATTTAGTGTGTTTCAAACTCTCAAGTAACGCTTCTACGGTTTCTGATTTCATTGTCCAATTTACATCATTTCGTTGTTTATTATCATTTCCATTGTTCATTATCATATGCCACTGCACTTGACATTTAGTGTGTTTCACACTCTTACTTAACCCTTCTAGAGTTCATTCATATAATTGTTCTTCCCATTCTTTGGTCATTTCATCATTTCATTGCAATACATCCTAGGTTTCCTTATTTTTAGATGTATCCTAGACTTAGGGGTCGATAAATACAAGCCATTAGGGTTGGTTCATAGTTCATGTCAGGGTTGATCATATCTTCCTAAGAGTATGTGCTACCAAGATTATAAATCTTGTATGTATGACAAGGAGATCTCAATTTTGATCTAAATAGGCAGCATTATTATCGAATATTGAATAAAGTATGACTTATGTATCAATAAAAAATTGGTCAAGGGAACCCGGTTTCAAATATCATTGGAAAAACACTACTTTTCTTTCATTTTACTTTATTTGACCATCGGCTGGGGGACCCAAGTTTCGAGCCCCAAAGCCTTCATTTTGTTTTTCCCTTATTTCTCTCTGTTTTTTGCTAATAGAAATAAGAGGATCTGGGATCGAAACCCCCACAACCTCATTTACCTGTTTACTTTCATTACTTTAATTTCACGCTTTTGGCCATGGGGTGTGGGGTTCGAACCCCACAAAACCCTCTTTAATTTCTTTAATTTTCCTCCTTGAATCTTCAGAAGAGGAAGGGTTCGAGTCCCATGCCTCACACCTCTTTTCTCTTTTTTTTTTGATCTCCTTCACTACCTAGAGGCATGGGTTTGATTCCCAGCCTCACTTTTTTACTTTCATTTGGGTGACTCTCCTTCACTGCCTTAGTGTCGAGGGTTCGAATTCCTAACACCTCACATTTTTTTTTGTTTTAATTTCCTTAAATTGATTTGAGAGGTGGTGGGTTCGAACCCCATTCTTCTCATTTTTTTTTCATTTAAGTTACATTTTCAGCCAATACCATGGTTCGAATTCCCTTCACCACATTTCTTTTTACTTCTTTATTTTCATGGTTTTTAACATGGTGAGGTCACGAGTTCAATTCTCTTTGACCTTGTAACACCCCGTAGCCAAAACATACCAAAAATTAGTTTTACAGAAGAATCTGCAGGTGCTACAAACGGTGGCATCGACGGACCGTATCCTGAACCATGATCTGTCCTGCACAGCCGTCGATGGGATCAGAAATTGCTAAAAAATTCTGCCTGGAAAAATTGATTAAGTCTTGGAAGACGGATGAACTTACGGTCTGTAGGTCATATACCATAGTTTAACAATATTTTTAATGCTTTTTCCTTAATTTTAGTTTGTGTCCAAAAGCGTTGTTGTATTGATTTTTATGTAAGTTTCTCTTTATTTCTAAGAAATTTGTCTAACGATGAACGCAGATGTTTTTGAGCAAGAAATGCAGAAAACATACCACTACGGAACTCGTGATGGTCCGTCGAGCTTGTGACAGTTTATAGGTGGCATCGTAGTGAAGCTACTGAAGGAAGATGGGGAAGTATGACCAAGTGTGGGATTACAGAGTTTATGACGGACCGTCATAGCCACGATGGTCCGTCCTGCTTGTTTGTCGTGATGATAAGAGAGTAGTCCCTGTACCCAAATTCCAAGAAGTCTAAGTGTTATGGAATGGAGACCCTCGACGGACCTTCGTGCTTGGAACGGTCTGTCATACCTGTTTGTCAAGGGTAATGAAGAAAGAAGCAAAAGAATTCGTAACGTATAGCATGACGGAGGCCATGACGTCCCGTTGTGACCATGATGGCCTGTCACGAGGTCCGTCGACTCGGATGCGTTTTGACAGATTTGATTAATTAGAGTCCTTCTTTTATTAGGTTTTTTGTTTTTTATAAATAGTATGAAAAACCTCATTTTTGGGGTTAGACTCTTTGTTAGTAGACTCTTGGATATTAGATTTTTGATTGTTATACTTTTAGAGAATCTTTAGTCCTCGATTTATTTCAGTAATTGAGACACTTTTTTTGGAATTGATTGGTGTGCGTATGTATTAATCAAGTAAATTTATTGATTTAGTTCTTCTCATTAAGTAAGTGCATGAATTAATATTACATATAAGAATATTGTGATTATGATTATGGGTAACTAAACTTCCATACACTAGGGTTGTGGGACCCATGGGGGATAATGAGGTAAAACTAACTAAAATAACAATTCTGAATAGTGGTCTTGCATGTATGATAATCTTGAACTTAGCAGTCTTTTTAAGGAAGCTAATTACTTGCCGGACCCAGGATGGTAGATATAGCGAAAAGAATTATCAAAAAAAAACGTAGATTAGTGTATAATATACTATCTAATAGGCTAGTATTGAGTGGTAGAGGTGGAGGGTAATAACTTAGTCAATATTCAATTGTGATGCTTATATGAGGGTTAAAGGTAAGGGTTAGTTATAACAACACAATAGCCGGGACCCAAGGTGCGGAGTGAATTTTCTAGATGCCGGACCAAAGGATTAGAAATACATAAACTTATAATTTGCATGCAAGGATACTAGGAAGAATTGTAATAATAGTTAGAATTATCAAGTTAGGAAACCTGGGGCACACACTAAGCCCTAGTTACTTTGATTAATTGATTAAAACTACAAAATTTTAAAATTGTTAGTTGTTACTTTCATTTAGTTAGTTTCTTTTAATAATTTAGAAATAACCCCCCACCCGTTATACTTATACTATAGTTTAGTCAATATTTCTTAATTTTATTTTGTTTATTGTTTTATTCTTGCAAGGAACTATATTCCTGTATGCCAAAATACACGGAGGGGAAAGAGAACCCTTGTTTCCCATGATCCGAATTAGAGCGGACACACGCAAAAATGAATCGAAACTTGGGTTATTAAGGATGATGATCCGAACCCAAAAATCCGAGCTCGTTTGATGTTCATGGGCAATTATTTACCCCGATTTATCCGGGTGAAAATCAACAAAGGGGACAGAATCCCTTCCATACCCTAAAGAATAATACAGAGGCTATGATAATATTGCATACTTTGATGGGGGCCACTTGTTGGACCCCCTCTACCACAAGGCCACACTTTGTGGTAAACTAGTAGTCTGATGCAAATACTCACTGCCAGAGGTTTGTTTTCAGGGCTACCTTCTGAGGATCACATGCCAGAAGTAAGGTAAGGGTAGTGTGTGTAAAAGTTGTGTAGGGAGCCTGATTTGGATTGGGATGTAATAGGGCTAAGAGTCGTTCCTCTCTCAATGATGGAATGAGGCTTGCTATTTGTTCACGAGCTCCCTTATAAATCAATATCACTTGAAACCAAACCTAAGGGAAATTTTCATTAGCACGTACTAACCCGGGTATCAAAGAAACTAAACCACAAAGACAGAGTGAAACAATTTGTGGGAATAACAGGAATGTCCAGTTAAGTAGTTCTTAGGATAGATTCACATCATTTTTGACAAGCGTCCCAAATACGCATTAGATGATTAGTCAATGAAGGAATAACTTCTACGGGGACAGGTGATAATAATTATAGGGTGTTGGATACGATAGCGGGGTGGGGTTCTTATGGGGAGTGTAAATAAAGGTAGAGAAAAATCTCCCAGAGAACAATAAAGAATGGAGTATAAAGAAGTCATTATTGGGGAGAAATACTTTTGCGGTTTGCAATCACTAACAAACCAACCAATATGAGATTCGTGAAGAGCTGCTCAGATGAGAACTGAGTGGGTGGTATATTAAAACATGTCACTGGGATTTTACGGATCGAGTGCCCAAGGAATCAAATCAGGAGAATTATTAACAACCAAAGGTCAAGGAATCCAAGGTTCGGATTATGCTAACTATTTCCAGTGAGGGTCATTATGTCCGGATGGAAACAACAAACGTGACAAAAACTTTAACAGGGGTTAAACCATGGTAACAGAAATGATAGGAATGGGCCCATGTCCCCTCCTCCAAAATCCTAAAGTTAATCCTAGGGATGGGGGATTATCTTGTGGCGCGCGAGTGAGGATATGTTGCACAAAATGAACATGAAATATGATTAAGCAGATTGAGTTGCAATGGCCTAATATGCAACTAAGAACACACGGCAACCAGGCACTCTTCGTCCCCCCCCCTAGCAACATGTCCAAAATCCAAACAAATGACGGTACGTATGGCAATCACTACTCGAGGTGGTAAGTAGATCTTTGGACCACCTATCCGTCTAAGGAGGAAAATATGATAAAAAGATAATGATAGTTGGGATGGGGCAGTGGTGTGAAGTACAAGAGAGATAACCACTGGAAAAGATGTGAACAGTTCCTACAAAGGTAATTCCCATGCCTGGACCCACCCCACCAACCTTCCTCAAAGATTATGTGAAAAAGCCCGAGGCGTGAGGATGGTTAAATATCAGCCTTTTATAACAATGTTGAAGCAGATTTCTATCAATGTCCCTTTGGTAGAAGCTCTTAGAACAATATGCTCTGTTATCCCAGGTTTATGATAGATCTGGTTACAAGAACAGATCCCCCCCCCCCCGGTTTTCTCACATTCAAGGATGATGATAGAATGCGCATTGTAGTGACTATTGATACAATATCTATAGTACAAAGAAAGAATAAAGATCCGGGTTCCTTGTACAGTCGGGTCATTACATTTTTCGCAAAGACATGATGTGATCTTGCGGGGTAAGACCAAATTCTCATGCCCCTCTCGAATTTATAAGAAGTTGGGTTTGGGTGACACAAAGCCCACTGAGATGCAGTACTGATGGTTGATCGAGAGTGAAAAGGCCTTATAGGGATATCCTCGAGTGCTCAGTAAAAAGTGGAGTTGTTTAATATGTCCGGGAGGATTTTGTATTCTTGTTGTGAAGTCAATTTGCAAGTGTTCTTATCAGTCTGGAGGACCATCCTTTGCAAAGGGTAGAGCCTTAGTGATTAGGGAAAAAGGGGGCAGATGGTGGGAAAATTTTGGTTGTGTGAACAAGGAAAGGAAGCGACCTTCAACATTTGCACGGTCCCTGCGGCAGAGTAGGAGCTCCAATCGGTATCTTTTTTTTTTTTTTTTTGGCTATATCCTAAAAAGAAAAAGATGAAGAAGCACCATTGACTAAAATGGAAAAAAGAGAGTTTATGGTTGGGGATTTGGGACTTTATACATTTAGGTGCGTGTTTCGGGCAAGATCAATTCAAGGACTGCGTCCTTACTTAGTTACCCTACTACTCCCTCATGGAGCAGGTGAGTTGGAAAGTAAGAAGGGTGTGCGGTTCAAGGTGAATGACAACGCACTATCCATAAAAAATTATTTTGGATATGCTGATTTAGCAAATGAAGTAATCGAGGCATACCATCTTGATAAAGTCTGTGTAATCAAGTGTCTTCAGTCGTGCCGCGACGTTAAATCAGGTGCTTGAAAGGAGGAAACAGTTTTCTTTCTAGTAATGGTAGCATTTTCTACTAATGGGTTTTAGATTGGCAGACACATCACCAGGAAATTGTGTAGAAAATCACACCACAATAGTCAGTGACGGACACATCGACGGACCGTCATGCACGCGACGGACCATCGCTTAAATCCGTCGTGCCAGGTACGTCTTTCATTTATTTTCAAAACTAGGTTACACGTGACGGAAACAATGACGGACCATCGTATCTGCGATGGACTGTCGTCACGAACTCATTGCATCATTAATGAGCGTACCCGACCCAAAAGGTTGGGGTGAATTCGAAAAAAAATAGGGAAAATTTTAAAAATCCCAGCCCTGACAGTCAAACCAATTTCCTTCCCTCTTTCTTCATGCCCTCCATTTTCACTTCAAAACTTCCTAGCTATTTACTCTATCAACAGATGCTTCCCCAAATTCCCCAATAATTCCGGTATATTCGTTCTACTAGTCGGAGTCGGTTTCGTGGTTCTATATTATCACTAAGTACCTCCCTTGATTTATTTTTTCTCAAATTCTAAGGTATGTGTCTTGATCTCTACCCATTTTTTTTTACATGCATTTTGTTTTTTAATTGTTAGCTACTCTTTTGGTGGGGTCTTCATCTTTGATCCCATTTTGTGGACCAGGTTAAGAATATTGAAATTGACTGTTAAAACCTGAAACAGGTTCTTTTAGCATTGCGAGTTGCTAGGTATTTGGGTTTAGAACATGTAGGTTAACATAAAATCCATTTGAGTCATAGGGGATTATTGTGGCATCCCCACGTTCTGTCACGAATGGACAGGAACGAGGACCCCGATGACGGATTGTCGTACCCACAACGGACCGTCATAAGGTCTGTTCAAACATCCCACTGTTTGTTTTTTGTAAGTGTCCACCAACGGATACATGCGATGGACCATTATTCCCACGATGGTCCATCCTGCACAACCGTCGTGACGGTCAGAGACCCTTTTCCTAATGGTCTCCTACTTATTCTAAGTGTCCTCTAACGGACATCTACGAAGGACCGTCATACCCTCGACGATCCGTTCCTGCACAACTGTCGTGACGGTGACAGATCCATATCCTGAGGGTCTCCATACTTTTTCTAAGTGTGCTCTGACGCACATCTACGACGAACCGTCATTGTCACGACGGTCCATCCTGCTTAGCCGTCATACTTGTCAGAGACCCTTGTCCTAATGGTCTCACATTGTTACACGGCCCTCTGAGAAAATCTTACGATGGACTTTCATGCCACACGATGGGCATCATGCAACAACGTCGTGACGGTCAGGGAGACCCTTCTACCTAAAGGTATACTACTTTTTATAAGTAAACCCACGACGGACCAATCGACGAACGGAACGTCAGTATCACGACGGTAAGTCTGCTTAGCTGTCATTTAATTGTCCCCAGAGACTTTCCTCTTAGGGGCCTCCAATAAACATATTTTAAGTAAGAAAGAGGATACCATGACTAGTACATCGTAAACAGGACAACCCATCACCCCTGGTTCGTCGGGTTTCACTGTTACTATAGAAGTGTTTTTACAGCTGTGACTCTTATATAGTTTTGTGATTATTTTGCTTTTATGTCTTGTTTTCTTCCTCTAGTACTAATATTGATTTCTTTACAGATATATCATATAATGGCCCACCAAAACAAGATGAGTTTGACGTACATGGATGTTCAAAGTTCTATCACCCCGTCTGTCGCCTGGTATAGGCTCTGATGATGAGTATGTGCCGAGTATGTGCCCCAGGCAGCAACTCCATCCGAGCTGCACGGCAACAGAGCGGGGGGGATGAGCCCAAAAAGGTGGCGTCCGGCGTAGTCACTGCCCTCAAGTCTGATGATGAGCGCACACTGACTAGCACACCTTCTAGGTCAACTACACATGAAGAAGAAGCGTCTGGCTCCTTAGGATTTTCATGGTCGAAGGAACCGCCGGGTCCGCAGATGTCCCTGCACCCGCCACAACTGTACAGTCTGCCTGAACTGATGAGGCTGACAGTTCTGATTCCACTCCTGGCTCACCGAATCGTGCTCTCACCCCAGTTGCTGACCAGCCCAACCAGTGGTGTGTCGACGGGCAATATCAAATGTATTCAGACGCCAAGTTTCTGAATGATAAAGGCTTCATGACACGGACTCTTACACTAGATAGGAGGGTACTCAGGGGAAGTCTCCCCACCATGCCAGAGATCCACAATCTCTTCACCATTCATCGACTTTAGTGGACAACTCGTTCTTTGGGACTTTATAGTGAAGAGTTGGTCCGAGAGTTCTATGCCTCTTTTGTGACTAATCTTCGATCACAGATAGATAGACGGTCTGCCCCAGCTAAAAAGGACCCACTTGTGCATGTCCGAGTACGCAACATTCTGGTTGACATCTCCCTGCCCGCCATCCGCCGGTATCTTTACGGCGAGGATTTTGATGCCAAAAGGACCCCTCTCACCATCGAGTTCGACTACCGGTGGCAAATAGAAAAATATGGCAAATTCTTGCGTGAGCCATTGCTGAGAGAGACCATCAAGAGGTGGATGACATGCACTTTTCTATCGATGGAGAGGGTACCGACTGGGTAACGGAGCACAAGGGAGCCATCAAGAAGGCTAACTTGACCTTCACGGCTAAGTTCTTATGGTTAATTGTCCGCCACTTCCTTTCCCCCACGGCCGCTGATAATATAGTCACATGGGATCATGCAGTTCTGATGGCGTCGATGATAGCGTGGTTGAGGTGGACATCACTTGGCTTCTACAAGCGGTCATGCACGAGAGGACTTTCAAAATCTCAACTACTTACCCTTTTCCGTGAATGATATTTTCCTTATGTAGGTCCGCAGGTGTTCCCATATAGAACATTGATCAGCTCAAGACTCAGCTGGGCACTGTTGATATCGGCCTTATCAGGTATGAGGCCAATGAGTTGTCTCCACACAGTGGGCCCCGTCCAGATTTGCCTCTACTTGGTGAAAATCTTCAGGATACAGTAGCACATGCTTGAACGGCTATGCAGGCTGCTTCTAAAATCACTGACACTCCCCCGGTCGAGTCTATCCCGGGTAGTAGCACTGCCCCTAGCTCCTCTCGCTTAGCCCCGTTCCCCGCTCTAGTCCCGCTTGCTAGGGTCCAGAAACTAGAGGCACAAAATGGCTAAACTTTTGCATCAGAGGAGCGCTTGAAGCGAAAAATGGTCCAGCACACAGAGCGAAAGATCGCTGAGGTTCATCAGCGCTTAGACGCTTTTGAGTTGCGGGTGTTAGCCCGTCCATCTCCTCAGGTGGATGTGTCAGCCCTTCAGGCTGCAGTTGAGAGTTTTCGAGCGGACATTGATATGATCCAAGAGGCAAGGGTGCCTAACTCTGAGGCCCCTTCTGCAGAGCCTTCTGAGGACACAATGATGGAGGCCTTATTCTCCACTTTAGATATTCCACCACCTCCCTCTCGAGAGCATGTCAAGAGGCACAAGGGTCGAGAGAATGATAAGGCTAGATCACGGAAGAAGGAGCGTCGTGATCAGGGCTGTAGAGTTAGATGCTGGGGCATCTAGCTCCATAGATGTGGAGACCACAGGAGGCACTACTGATAGTGCTGTTGCTGATGAGGACACTACTGAGGGTGTCCAAACTATAGAGGTAGTGGGTTCTAGGGAACAGGACCCACCAGCTTGCTGATCGTCGGCGCTTTGCGCCCTAGGTTTGCTTCACCTACCATTCTCGTATTCTAGTTTTTTATGCATTGGTGACAATTGCATATCTTTTTGTTGGGAGTGGGGTAAATGGAAAGTGAGTGCTAGGGTAAAGTCTGAGTAGCCCAATTCACGATCCTTATTTGGAGTTTTCTTTCCTGTGTTCTTTTTTCCCCAAGAGACTGATTATTTTTATTGTTGAACGACATGTCTATACATTGTGTACATAGTATAACTCTGAAGCATGATGGCTAAAACAAAAATGATATCCTGATGTAATAAAAATGATTAATGACTAGGCATAGTAATTGATAAATGTGTGGCTCTAAGCATGACATAGAGATGCACCACTGCATGACCCTAAGTCTAAAATTCAAACTAGGTATCTTATAATCTGGTAGAGTAATGAGATGTCAAGTGAGTGTGAGAAAGATTCGAATAGTTTCCCCATGTACTGAGCTAGAATTTGCCTGGTTAGTCCTGGCTAAAAATTAGGCTGTTGGTTTTTTTGTAATAGACAATTAGGATAGGATTCCTAGGGCCCTTGTTCAATTTAGACAATTTTAGCCTAAATAAAAGACGGAAGGAAAATTTAATCCCTCTTTGGATCCATATGATTTGAGATTAAACTAGACCTGTCTTTTTCACCCACTGATCTTTTCTGGGAATTAATGTGTAGCCCTTGTTCTCCCTTGGACATTGTGGAACCTCAGATCTATGCCAAAAGCATAAGTTATTGAGGGTGGGCTAATGCAGTTAACAACCTTTTCATTCCACTACCTAAAACTTTGGGTTTGTTACGTTTACTTCATGGCAAAGCAATGATTTAAGGGTGGCATTATTGAGGTATGCTCTGGAAAGTTAGGGTTGAAATAACAAAGAGAGAGAGAGAGAACAAAAGTAAAGTGATTCAAGAACCAGTTGAAACAAAAGTGAGATAAAAAAAAATATATATATAATATATAATAAATACAAGCAAGAAAGAAGAGAGTCACTTACACAAATGAAGAAAAAAGGGAAAATAGGAAGGTGAAAGAATATGAGAAATTGCACGAAAATGATAAAAAAGTGGTTACGTTTAGACGATATGTCAAGAGGAAAAAAATTTCACTAAAGTATACCTTAAATACCCTACATGACCCTGAGCCTATGTTTCAAGCTAAGAAAGTCCTATCCGTGATTCATAAGAGTTGTTTAGGCGAACTTATACATTGAAAAAATTGCAAGCTTATGACAATATGTATGAATGAGTTGAAATTTGTTGATGAGAGTGGTCTTGGAAAAATAAAATCCCTTATACTCAAACTGAAATCATTGTGTGAAAAATGAGGATGTTTGTTTTGAAGTTGAGGACACTTGTTGCCAATACCGGAAATATTAGCACCCCGGTGGGTGAGAATTCAAAGAGGGATAGTGTCAGGAGTGGTAAGTCTGTACATGGTCTGATCCCACCTTAATTCAAGACATAATAGTGATAAACATGATTAAACATGATGAGACTGATTGCGAAAGCTAAAACATTGATACTATTGTAAAAAGATTTTGTAGTGAGTAATAGTGCGTCGCTTGAGGACAAACAACGAATTTAAGTTGAGGGTGTTGATATACCGTAGTTTTACGGTATTTTTAATGCTTTTTCCTTAAATTTAGTGTGTGTCCAAAATCTTTTTTGGGTTGATTTTTATGTAAGTTTCTCTTTATTTGAAGGAAAACTATCTAAAGATGAACGCGGAAGTTTTTAAGCAAGAAATGCAGACAATTTACCACCTACGGAGCTTGTGATGGTCCATCGAGATTGTGACTGTCCGTAGGTGGCATCGTAATGAAGCTGCTGAAGGAAGATGGGGTAGTTTGACCAAGTGTGGGATTACGGAGTTCATGATGAATTATCATAGCCACGACGGTCCGTCCTCCTGGTTAGTAGTGATGATCAGAGAGTAGTCCCAGTACCCAAATTCCAAGATAAATAAAGTTTTATGGAACAGAGGACCTAGGTGGACCGTCGATGTTGGAGTGGTCCGTAATACCTTGGTCGTCAAGGGTAATGAAGATTTGTAAAGTATTGGATTGGACGGAGGACAGACGTCCCTTTCTTGACCATGGACGGGCCCTGTCACGCGGTCCATCGGACTGGACGCGTTTTCTGAACAGATTTGCAACGAATTGGAGTCTTCTTTCATTAGTTTTTTTTAAAATAGTTGGAAAAAAACCTCATTTTTGGGGTGAGACTCTTGTTAGTACACTCTTGGATATTAGATTTTTGATGGTTAACTTTTGGGAGGAATCTTTAGTTCGATTAATTTCAGTAATGGAGACCCTTTTTCTAGAACTGATGTTGGTGCCATTTGGTGCTGATCAAAGTAAACTTCTGTATTTATCTTTCTCATTAAAGTAAGTGCATTATGAATTGTTATATTACATTATCGGCAAATATTGTGATTATGATTATGGGTAATTAAACTCCAATAACTAGGGTTGTGGGAACCAAGGGGCGGAATAATGAGGTAAAACCTAATTAAAAAAAACAATTCTCGAATAGGTCTTGCTGTTTGATAATTCTTTCGTTAGAAGTCTTTTTCAACGGGCATGACCAATGTTAGAAATCGCCTTAATGTACTTGACGACCAAGGAGGTATATAATAGGAAAAGAATTCTCAACATAGATGTAGAGATTACTATCTAACATTGGTAGTATTGATTTGTAAGATAGTGGAATAACTTAATCAAATATCAAATAAGAGGCTTAAATGAGTAAAGGTAAGGGTTAGTATAGCAACACACGTAGCCAAACCAAGGTACGGAGTGAAATATTGTAGATGGCCGGACAAGGATTTCAGAGAACATAACTTATAAACTTTGCATGCAAAGATACTAGGAAAGAAAGTGTTGTATAGGTAGAATGCTCCCTTTCCTTTCAAGTTAGGAAACCTGGGGGAACATTATAAAGCCTAGTTACTTTGATCAATTGATTAAACTCCAAGATTTGAAATTTGTTAGTTTGTTACTTTAATTTTGTTTAGTTATCTTTATTAATTTAAGAAAAAACCCCCCCCCTTTATTGTCTTTTGTTTTCTAAGGAAATCATTGGACTAAAAACAATAGTAATAATAGATTAAAGTTAGTCTAAAAACTATTTCCTCGTAGGAACAGTTCCCAACCCTCATAGTTGGGTTCTTATTGATACGACCACTTTACTTCTTATTTGAGAAGTAAGTTTGAGAGTATCGGTAGGTCAAATGACGTTCAATAGCCATGACCGTCGAGCCAACACTACATTCAACCACTCTCTGACAAGAGCTATTGATAACCAGAATGCCTTCGCAGGGGGGACCTACAATCCGTAGGTGGGAAACTTTGCAGCAGTTAAAGGGAAATGCAGTTGGGTCAACTTAAAAAGATCATAACTCTTAGCACAAAATTGAATTGGTTCCCTTAGGGCATACCCTAATAGATAATGAATTATTTTCCATATACACCGAACTTTCTAAATCAGACCTCTAGGAAGTGAAAAAGTTTACGCCCATTTTAGTAAAGTCATGACGAAGAGACGGCCATCAACGACGGGACCCAACGAAAGGGCGTCAGGCGCACGATGGACCGTCAGGTTGTGGCTGTCGGAGGTCCGACAACAACATTTCCCAGGCGGTATTTTTTGACTTTCCCACTATTTCTTAAACCCTAAGTTACGTCGTTTAGCACTAAATCATCCCAGATCTAGTCAGTTTTTTAAGACATAGAATTCATAATTAAAACAATCCAAGTCAAATCATTAAATCAAAAACTTAGCAAATAGAAGTAAGAGAGCGAGAAAAAACCTCAAGAACCTAGTTCAAGAATTGCCACAAGCTCCAGCAGGTTCAGCCCCAAAACTTAAGTCAATTTTTCATATGGATTTAATCACCAAGGGTAGTGGATTTCACTAGTTGGTTCCTACCACCCATTGGGTCCTTGTTACAGTCAGTTCTTGATTTTCTTACAGATTAGAACTAGGGTTTATAGAACATTGATGTAACATCATGAAATTTATAATTTAAATATTATGTCCGAACAGATTATAACATTTGAAGTAGAACCCTAGCTTGTATATTTAGTCTCGAATAACACATGGCTAGGTCGTATTATTTCAGACACTCAAGATATACATGCCATAGTTATAAAGTGCAAATTCACAGATTAATTATGGATTTTCCATTTGCATGTCAGTTTTTGAGGGTATCGAGTATTTACAAAAATTCAAGATATAATAGTTAATTTACAGGAATTTATGGGAGTAGTATTAATATTAGAGTGGACTAGGGTTTAGAGTACCATAGTGCTAGAACTACTAGACAAGTAGTGTAAGTCCCCTTGTGGGCAATCAGTTGAGATGATCAAGCCAGCATTTGCCCTTTATACCCTCTGGCAGGGGTATATCTCGA
Organism: Solanum habrochaites; assembly: GCA_027704765.1. NCBI lineage: Eukaryota > Viridiplantae > Streptophyta > Magnoliopsida > Solanales > Solanaceae > Solanum > Solanum habrochaites. The sequence continues at coordinate 55,050 of JAKWJA010000655.1, forward strand.
TGGGGCTTATACATCGACTACCACATTTAGCAAGTGGTTTTATTATCTGGTATTAGTATCTCCCACTGTTCAATCAAACTCTTGCATTGACCATTTATCAGTATATTCAGTATTCGTTCAGCATGTTTATAAAAATGGTCATTCATCTAGGTTAGCTCAGAATTTAAGCACATCAAATTATATATTATAGTTGTTTGTGTGCGTGTTTCAGTTATGTTTTATTTAAGCTTTACTCTATCCTAACATGCTCAGAACCTTTAAAGTACGGACGCATACGTGCGCTACATTCTTCTCGTGATGTAGGTTTCAGGTTTCAGCCTCCAGATCACACATAGATCGATTTGTGGGGGAAAACTCCTATTCAGCAGATTCAGTCGTGAGTCATTCTCGAGTTACAATAGTCTACGGTTCATTTCAATCTTTAGTCATTTTGTTTTAGTTTTGACTAGATTAGCTGGGGCTTGTCCCAGGTATTCTTGTCTAGTTTCGAGGCTATTATCAGATGAGTAGATTCCGATTAGGCATTGAGTTAATATGTCGTTTATATAGACCATTGTTTTCAAAATATCTGAGTTATAGAAATATGGGTATTCCCCCAACTTTTTCATTTAAGTATGATTTAGTTCCGCAACAGTTTATTACTTAGTATGCATCATGATCAGCCAGAGAAGGTTATTTGGATCATTTGTGTCCTAGGTTGCGTATCCGCGTTCTCGAGGTCAAGCTCGAGGTGACAAAAAACTTTGTATCAGAGCACTAGGTTCAAGAGTCCTAAGATGTCGAAAAAGCCGCAATATTTAGAGCCTTTTTCATGGGTGTGAAGGTGCACCACATCTAATGGAGGGATGCTATGAAGTGTGTTAGGAAAAAAAAAATCATTTTTCTTGTTACTCTTATAGGCGTAAGGTATGATCAAATTCCATTTCTAACTTGACGTGTGCGATAATATCATGCATTTCTTGTAGAGCTTAGGCTGGAATGCTGCACGCAATGCCAACGCAATTCATCTAGTATTAGATAAGGAAGTTTAAATGCAATGTTTCAGAATGCTAATTCAGCCTTTGGCTCAGAATATGACCAACCAGAATAATGCAGAGTTTGTTATTTTGTTTGGATGAATCCGCCTAAGTTTTTAGGGTCACAAGTTGGTAAGGACCCACAGAAGTTCATTGATAAGATTTGTGTGGTGTCAGTAACTCGTAGTGATAGGTGAAATTGACATCCTACAAACTCAAGGATATGACTTGCATATGGTTCCCTCAGTGGAAAGACAACAAATATGACATTGTCTTTTGTAACTCAGTATAGAACTAAACTTTAGTATTAGTACAGAAACTCTCTCAGAACTCTTCTCATTCTCTACTCTAGTCGGTGACACAGTTATAGCTAGAAGGGATACAAAAAATTTTCCCCCTGTTCATAGTCTTCAGAAAAGTCGCCAGTAGATCAGTAGAGTTAAGAAATGGTAGGACTTCGATGTCATTCGAGGCATGGCTTGATTACAATAATGGTTTTGCCTCAGTCATTGTAGAAACTTAAGATTTGTTCGTTTTTAGTTTCCAGACGAAACCAATATTAGAAGGAAGGGTAGAGCATAGAGCTTATGGGCAATTTATTTCTTTACCTTCAGGTCAGAAAGATGATTCTAAGGTATCTCTATCATCTAGTTTGGTGTTAAGGATTCATCCTTGAAACCCCAACTCTTGATTCAGTTGCAGTAGGTAGTAGTATACTTAGTTGTGAATTCCAGAAGTATTTCCAAAAGATCTTCCCGGGGTTCCTCCAGTAAGGGAAATAGACTGTTGGGAATGATCTCTTCAAAAGATATCCAGCCTAATTCTATTCCTCCTACATAATGACTCCAGAAGAGATTAGGGAATTGAATGAGAATTGAAAAGACCTTCACAGTAAGGGTTTCATCAGGACCTTAGTATTCACCATGGAGGTGCACCAGTAATGTCATAACGAATCAAAAAGGTCTCTAAGAATATGCATGACTATAGAAGTTTGAAAACGGTCACAATAAAGAATAAGTATCCATCCCAGGATTTATGACTTGTTTGACCACAATTTAGGGGCTAGTCATTTTCAACGATAGACTTTCAAATGGGTTATCATCAGCTCAAAGCTAAGATGTACCCCCTTCCGAAAACATCCTTAGGAACTCGGTATGGTCATTATGAATTTGTAGTTATGTCATTTGGACCTAAAAAAATTGCTCATCAACTTTCATGATTTTGAGAACAAGTGTCAAAACAATACGTAGAACTTGTTCGTGATCGTCTTCGTTGAGATATCCTCATTTACTTGGAGTGAGATAAGAACATTGCAAGTCGTTTTGAGAGTTGTTCTACCAGACTCTCAAACATCTCCCAGTTATTCGCTAAGTTTAGTAAAGGTGAGTTTTGGTTGTTAATCCGGTTTTCTTGGTCACATTGCATCTAGCGAAGGGAATCCGCGTAGATTAAAAACAGGTGATAGCAGTGAACGATGGCACAAGACCTGCCTCTGCTATAGATATCAAAAAAGTTTTTAGGTCTAGCCGGTTATTACAGAAGGTTCAGGGAAGGATTTTCATCCATAACCCTCACCATTAATTAGTTGATAGAAGAGGTCAAGTTCCCAATGGGCAGATTATTGTGAGAAAAGCTTCGCAGAATTTAAAACTTAAAAATCTTTAGATTTGGACTTACAACTCTTATATTAAACTACCAGAGGGTTAAGATGGTGATGTGATCTATTGTGATGCATCCCAGAGTTGGCTTGGTGTTTGTTGATGCAAAAAGAGATGAAGGTTATATTTATGCATCTATAAAGATGTAAGGTGTATGAGAAGAACATCCAAACTCATGACTCGAGCTGAGCCGTGGTGTTTGCACTCAAATATGAAGACCACTAACTTGTATGGTGTTATGTAGAGTGTTCCACTGATCATTAAGAGCCTTTAATATGTGTTCCACCCAGAAAGAGTTGAATTTTTTTGCAAGGAGATGGCTGGATCTCCTAAGAGGATATGATATGAGTATGGATTATCATCCTAGAAAGGCGAAATGTTAGTGGCCGATGCTCTTATTATGATTATTGTGTGGGTAGTGTAGCCCATGTGGAGGAAAAAAATAAAGGATTCTAGTGAGGATGTTACAGGCTTGCTTGCTTGGACGTTCGCATCGAGCATATCAGACAGCGGTTGGTCTTGTAACCGTTCAGGACATATGGCAGAATCGTCTTTGGTAGTCAAGGTTAAGGAAAAGCAAGAGAGTGATCCAATTTTGCTTGAACTAAAGGGTACAATCAAGAATTAGAGAGTGGAGGTTTTCTCCCAAGGGGGAGATGGTGTACTTCTCTATCAAGGTAGATTGTGTGTTCCCAATCTGGGAGAGTTGATTAAGCATATTCTTGCAGAAGTTCATAACTCCAGGTATTCATTACATTGTTGTGGACTAAGATGTACCGCGACGGCGAGAAGTCTATTGGTGGAATGGCATGTAAGAGGGATATAGAAGACTTGTGAGTAAGTGCCCCAATTGTGCAAGCCAAAGTCAAGGTTGACATCAGAAACCATTTAGAGGGTATGACTAAAGAGATCGATATTCCTACTTGGAAGTGGGATGTATCAGTATAGATTCATTTCATAGGGTTACCGCGTCACTCGCGACAGCATGATCATTGGGTGATAGTTTATAGATTGAGTTAAGTTTTCTCGCTTTTTTGGCAGTCAAGACTACATATTAGGAGAGGAGACTATGCCAAGTTTACCTCAATGAAATGTTGAGGTTTTCCATGGGGTTCCTTTTCCATTTTCATTTAGATAGAGATCCTCAGTTATTCTCCATTTCTGGAAGTATTTAAGAAAAGTATTCGTAGTCAAGTTAACCTTAAATAAAACATTTCAGCCACAGACGGTATGGGCAGCAGAGGTGACCATTTCATACATTAGAGATGTTAAGAATCTCTGGTGTGATCGATTTCAAAGGTAGTTGGGAGTGTTACACCTTTCTCTTATTGAGTTTGCCTACAATATAGCACCATCACCATTATATGGCCCCCTTTAGGATTTATTATGGGAGTTAGATTGTAGATCTCCTGTTGGTTGGTTTGAAGTAGCGGTGAAGTCAAATTTGATAGGGCAAGGATTTAAGTCCTTTGTGCTATGGAGCAAGTGCACTCATTAGAATAAGACAACCCAAAGTCATCCAAATCCTTATGCAGATGTAAGTAGAAGGGAATCGAGTTCCAAGTTGACGATTGGTTTTTTTTGAAAGTCTTCACCTATAAAGGGTTTGATGAGATTTGGAAAAGAAAGGAAGCTCAGTCCTAGATATGTAGGCCCTTACACGACTTGAAGGATGGTAAGGTGGCATATGAGTTAGAGTCCAGCCAAATTTAGCAGCAGTCATCCGGTCTCACATCTCCACTCTTGAAGAAGTGCGTGGGTGACACGCTCTATAGTGCCATAGAGAGTGTGGCGGTGAAAGATAGTCTTTGTGCGGATGTTACCACTGAGATCTTGACCGATCAGGATTAGAGGTGAGAAACAAAGAAGTCGCTCCAGTCAAGTTTTTGTGAAGAAGTACGTCCGTAGAGGGAAGCTACTTGGGAAGCAGATAGCAGTCATTGAAAGACAAAGTATTCTTACCTTTTTCTTCCGATTGCCATCCAGCTTTGAGGTAAGAGTTTCCTCTTCAGTTTTAGCTGTTCATTCATGCGTAAATAATTTAGAAATCAGTTCCTCAATTTGTTACTTTCATTTTTAGCGTTAATTGCAGTTACTCAGAAACTCCAATTCAGTCAGAACCCAGTTTCTCACTGTTTTGTCGGTGTGTGGGTTTGCATATATCTCCCTTTCTATTTCATTACTAGTTTAGTCTTCATCGAGGATAATGTTCCCAAGGGGGAGAAGATAATGTAACACCCCGTAGCAAAAAAAGACCAAAAACTCGTTTTTCAGATTATCTGCAGGTGCTTCCCAACCGTGGGCATCGGACGGACCGTTGCCTGAAACTGAGTCCATCATGTCTAACCATCGATGGGATCAGAAAACTCCCCAAAAAATTTCCAGACTAGAAAATTGGCTAAGTCTTGGACGAAGGACGGACTTACGGTCCATAGGTTCAAAAAAAACGCGTCCGTAGTACATGAACGTAGATCAAAGACTCCCTTCAAACCACTCCTGACAAGAGCTAAGGATGGACCAGCATGGTGCGCAGGTGGAAAATTTGCAGCCAGGTTAAAGGTAAATATTGCTGGGTAAAAATTAAATGATTCATAAATGTTCGCACAAAATTGAGTTAGGTCCCACCCCCCATCTTTCCTCTCATGACCTTTCCCAATGATAGATAAATTTGAATATCTTTCCTATATCTACCGACCTTTCTAAAAAATCACACCTACGAGGAAAACGTATGACCATTTATTTTACGCAAAGGTCTGTCGAAGATGGCCATCACGATGGAATTGGACCAACGATGGGGCATTTGGGCGCACGATCGGACCGTCAGTCTGGCCATGGTGAGGACCGAACAACAACCTCCCATGGGTCTTTTTGACCTTTACACTTCGTTTAAAAACCCAGTACGTGTTTTGCCCCCCCTTAATATAAGATTGTGTCATTTAATGTTAGATAGAAAACATATTAAAACATATTCCCAGTCCCAAATCATAAATCAAAATTTAGAAAATTAGAAGCAAGAGAGGAGGAAAAAAACCTCAAGAAACCCTAGTTCAAGAAACGACACAAGTCCAGCCCCCAAAAAAACACAAGTATTTTTCCTTGGATTTCATCACCAGGTAAGTGGGGATTTCACTAGTGGGTCCCTTTTCACTATGGGGTTCCTTGTTTCAGTCAGTTCTTGATTCTTTTCATCCGATTAACCAAGGGTTTCATAGAACTTCGATATTATTTAAACTTCATTGGAATTTATAAAGTCTATTTCCAAATCAGATTATCATGTTATTACTTAGATTATCGCATGAATTTCAGAACCCTAGCTTTGTATTTCTTTACTTCGAATGTACCATTTGCTAGGTCATATATTTCAGACCACCAATTATGATTATTACTTCCTTAGTTATAAATGCATAATTACCAGATTAATTGTTGCATTCTCAGTTTTCATGTTCATAATACCGAGTTAGACTAAGGTTTAGCGTGCCCAATAGTCCTAGAACTACTAGCCAAGTAGGTTGTATGTCCCCTATGTAGGCAATTAGTTTAGTGATAACACAATGACTTTATACATCTGGCATGGAATATTGGGTCCTCTTGAAGGGGCGTATACATCGGACTCCACATTTAGCTCATGTGGTTTTATAATCGGTTATTAGTAGCTACCACAGTTCAGTCAGACACTCTGCATAACCCATTTATAAGTATATATAGTATTCAGTTTTTAGAAGTTTTTTTTAAATAGGGTCATTCATCCAGGTTAGTAAGAACTCAACATAGCACGTTCAGATTATTATACTTTGTTCTGTGTCTTGGTCCAATTATGTTTATATTTCAGCTTTACTTTATCCTACCTGCTAAGACCTTTAAATACTGCGCATTACGGGCGCGACATCTTCTCTGCTGTAGGTTTCAGTTCTCAGTATCCAGGATCAAGCAGATATCAATTTCCGAGCTCCAATTCAGCATTATTCAGTGGTGAGTCCCATATTTTCCGGAGGACATAGTTCATGCGTTTCATTTCAGTCTTAGCATTAGTTTCAGTTTGTGGCTAGATTTAGTTGGGGGCTTGTCCCAGTATTTTTAGTCTAGTTTAGAGGGCTATTTTCCGACCTAGTTAGATTCAGCTTAGAATTGAGTAATATTTCTTTGTATTAAAAACTCATTGTTTTCAAACTCTCAGTTATAGATAGGGTATTCCCCATATTTTCATTTTAAGTATGATTAGTTTCCTGACGACCAAATTTTAGTAAGTATGCTCCAGCTCATGCCAGCACGTTTAGCCTTTGGTTCACTTGTGGTCCTAGGTTCCGTTATTCGGTTCCGGGGGTAGTCGGGGCGTGACGACCTCACTTGTGTTATTCACGTTTTTTCAACATTTTCAACCCTCTTTGATGGAATGAAATTCATTAATAAGAAGCTGAAAAAATTTCTTTGAAATTTTTTCATCATCCTTTCATAAATTACAACGTAGTTCTGAGGAGAATTTCATAGTGCATTTGACCCTTTTAGGGGTCTCATGTATTCGTTTTAGCCAAGACATATTTCCCTTAAATCAGACACATTCAACTCATATTGAAAAATCACATTTTACATCTACATGTGTACAGAACTAAAAGAAATATCATGTCATTTCAAGGCCTAAACTATGAAATAGCCGCGACAAACACACAACATTACACACGTCAGTTAACATTGGAGACATTCAACAAAAATTCAAAAAAACATAATTCCAAACATGGATATAAAAACATATTCATCAACAAAACACGTTCATTCTAAGTTTTGAACCGGCAAACATTACAAACTTATAATTCAACAGGAGCTAGAGACAAGGACATGCAACGGGGAAAAATCTTAGTTTTTGGAATAAATATTATGACCTTAGGAGGTCTCTTGGGAGAGGGACCAAGAGAGAAGAGAAATCATAACTTTTTGACATTCAAACCTCGACTTGCTTCCAAAAGAAACCCTCCAAACAAACGTCCAAATCCATGAGCTTCAACACCAACTTGACGGAAAAACCTTCTATTTGCCTAACATTTTTGATTAGTTGTTTGTTTATAATTTTTGTTGTGAGTTCATCAAGTGTGATAGAGACATGATAGAGAGATGAGCGTGTGAGAGAAGAGTTTTTTAGGCTTATGAGTCTATTTTAGCACTTAGTCAAATAAGGATTTATTTAATTATTAAAAAATCCAATTGTCATGTTATTGGAAATAATAGAATTAATTTCTAATAAATATAAATTAATGACATAATTTACCAACCGGAATATTACAAAAATGTTGAATTCATTGCTTCACGTAGGTTCAAACCGGGTGGAGCAAAACTTCACTTCAAGAGCCCCAATTACGGCCCTCTCTCCCAAAATTCCCTCCAAACTTATTAAGTAAATAATTAATTATATATTTAGGGTAATTAGATACTAATCGTAGCCTAGAAAAGACCCATTTTACCCCCTGGACACGCAAACCTAAAATTTCCTCGTTTTTAGTCCTGTAAAAGGACTCTACGAGTCAATTTCGTATTCGAAGGTCCTAATGGGTTGGAACCAATTTTCCTAGCTTTTTTTTTCCCCCCCCCCCCAAAATAATGCCCCTATTTAGTTGTCTTGGATGTATAAACGATTCCGAGGTATGGGTCTACGTTGCATCAATCGCCTGTAAAACCCGGTCTAAATCGTCGGGAATTAGACACATTAAGCATTAATTAGCATATCCCCATTTTTAGGGTTGTTACATTATTCCCCCCTTAGGAACATTCGTCCCGAATGAAACTAATTGTGACTAACAATAAGTAAGTCATCTATAGAATGTAGGAAGTAAGGTTAAATTCAATACTCCCCATTGGTGAATATCTGATTCACATATTTAACATAATGATGCCCATCCTGGAAAACCTAATAGTAGCTTTACACTAATTAAACTAAGGAACTCATCCTAAACTAGTATCATCAAACAAAACATATAAGTAAAAAAGTAGTCCTACAAATAGCAATAAACTGAGACTCGAAACATATTAACCTAATACTCGTGTATAAAAACACCATGCAACATTAAAATACATAAGACTAATTAAGGCTATTGACACTAAGAATTACCAGAGTGCTTCCCCTGGCACCCATTGACTTGATGTGCGAAAATTCGTGCCTCCTTGGAGACACTTTAACTTGGACCTTGGTTAACTTCTCATCCCCCCTTGTTCTAGACTTCTTATTAGGACAAGCTTTCATCAGGGTGACACGGTAGCCACAACTGTAACAAGGTTAGAGGACATCATTACATTTACTCCCCATGCATTAGCCACACTTTGCTACAAGGTGGCCTCTCTGGGATTGTATATTACGAAACCTTAGGAGTCAATACATGAATGGACATGGAGCCCTGGTGTAAGGCTGATGAACTCCTCAACCTTAGCCTCCTTCATTTATTTGGGAAAGAACCGCCCTAGAAAATCCATCTTGAAATGATCCCAAGTAATAGGACCCCCTCCTAAGGCTTTGCTATCCATCCACACCTTATACCAGGATTGAGCTACATCCTTTAGCTGGTAGGATGCTAATTCAACCTTCTCCACATCAATCAAACCCAATAGCCTGAGCTTATAAAGTTCTAGCATGGGCCATCTATACCAAAGTTGTCCTTACTTCTCCATCTATCAACCCAGCCGACTTAACATGCATTTCTATTCTAGCAGCTGGAGCCTGGGGAGAAACTTGAATTACCACAGTATCCGCTACTCCAATCTCCCCGCTTGTTTTTTTTCCTTGTAATAATTTTTTGTAACCTTTAAGAGTTGATGTTAGATACGCTCTTAACACCAAGAAATACGACATTAGAGAAGGAATGATAAAATTAGAAGAAGGGAAATTTTCCTACGCATTATGCAGTCTCTAATCCACGATAGTGGTGCACTTCACTACCATGACTTAGAAGCAACTCAATGTGGTTGATGTAAAGTTATTATTCTCGAAATTTAACCTAGGGATCTTATACCAACTTTTTCACGACCGGAATCTAGACCCCAGATGAGACCGGAGTCGTTCACCTCTCAGAGGCCGCAGACAAGTCTACATACGTCATTCTTACTTCATCTAGGTTAATTTTAGCGGAAAATTTGAAACTTTTTATTTCTTATCATGCTTACTAAACATTATACTACATATGTAATTGTTCACATCAACCATGTAACATTAAGATCATCAAATCAAAGAAAAAGTTTATAATAACGATAAAGATGTACCCAACATTGGCACCATCCAATGTCTGCTTTTTAAAAAAAAAAGGGAAAAAAGGGAAAGAAACGCTAGTGGAATATTATCCAGCTATCATCAATCCTCAACTAATATAGATGTAAATGAGCAAGGCATTTACTTCTCGCCCAAATAAACGTACCAGTCTCCAAAGTCGGATGATGCAAGAGTGCGCTCAGTCCCTCTATGCAGTGCCCACGTGGCCCGGCGCGCCGCGACACAGAGACCCGGCGCTTCTTTCCACACGTATCTCAGGTCCCGGTGCCCCCCCCCCCCTGGCGGCCAGCGCAACTGGAGTTCACGAGCCGAAGATGGTAGACATAGAGAGCGCCCTCAGTAGCTCAGCGACTTCGCTCCGTGCTCGCGCTCCAGCATATAGCCTTCTCTACACGCATAGACCATTCGAGGTAGTTAGAGACTTAACGAATAACTACAACGTTGATCATGTATGCTCTAGCGTCCACCGGTACTTGCACTAAAAGGTGAGAGTTGTATAGTGTTAGACACAACTTGTACTAAGTATGGGTATCATGCCAAGCACACACCAAGGAATGCCATTAGTAAGAATAGCTATTTCTAGAAACATAATTATAGGAAGGTCAAGTAAGGGGAAATGCCCAAATTGGGATTTTAGGAAATTGACGTGGAACTTTCAAAATCTTGATTAGGAATTGAAAATTATCAATAGAAGCTGGAAATTTTCTTTTAATTTTTAGCATCCTGTCATGGAAGTTACACAGTAGTTTTAGGGGAATTTCATAGTGCATTTTAGAACGTTTTAGGGGCGTCTTCATGTATTCGTTAGCAAGATATTAGCCCTCAAAATCAGCCAACATTTCAACTTATATTAACATCAAATTTACATAAACATGTTGTACATGATGCAAATAGTAATAAACTATCATGCCATTTGAAGTCCTAAACCAAGAACAAAGCAACGACAAAACAACACACGTAACAACAGGTAGTTAATTTTCGGAGACATCAAAACCATAATTCAAATAATTCCAAACATATACAAAAATAATCATCATGAAAAAACATGTTTTAGTCATACCTAGATTGTACCAGCAAACATACAAACTATGATTCAATGGGAGCTACTGACCGGGGACAAGCACGGGGAACAATCTAGTTTTCAGAATGATTATTTTGAGCTTAGGTGTCTCTTGGGAAAGGGACCAAGAGAGAAGGAGAACCCATACATTTTTGAGTTTCAAACCTTGACTGCTCAAAAAGAACCCCTCCAAAACACACGTCCAATCACAAGAACTTCCTAACACCACTGACAGAAAAACCTTTTATTTGTCTAACGTGTTTGATTAGTTGTTTTGTTTATTAAATTTTCGTTATGAGTTCTCAAAGGGTTAAGAACATTGGTTTAACGTAATATTTTTGTATTTAATTTGGCCAGATAAAATGGTGAGTGTGAGGATTAGAGTGTGAGAGAGATATATAGTGTGTGAGAGAAGAGTTTTCTTAAGCTTCGGAGGTTAGTTTAGGAAGTAGTCATTAGAAAGAGTTTTATTTAATTATTTAAAATCATATTTCCTTTTATTTTAATAATATAATAATAATAAATATAAATTAGTTACATTAATTTTACCAACTTAAATTAAAATCAATTTAATTCATGCTTCAACCTAGGTTCGAACACGCGTGGAGCACGACTTCACTTCAAGAGCACAATATCGGACCTCTCTCCCCAAAATTCCCCTCCACCTTACTAATTAAATAATTAATTATATATTTAGGATAATTCGATAGTAACCTTATTATGGAAAAAGGCCATTTTACTCGTAGACCCTCCAAACATAAGATTTCGTGTTTTTAAATCCAGTAAAGACTAGTAAAAGTAAATCTTCGTATTTGAGAGTTCTACATGGTTGGACAAGAACTTTCGTCGCTCAACTAACTCCCCAAGTTAGTTGGCTTGTATGTAGCAAGGGTTTCGAGGTCTTGTTCTACGTGCATTAATCCTTGTGAACCCGGTCTAATCGTTGGTATGCTAGACATATTAAGCATTACTTAGCAAATCCATTTTAAGGGTAGTTACAAAGGCGAGTTCTAACGTGTGCACTCGGTAAAACGACTTCTAAATGAAAGAATTATCGATTCAGGAATAACCTATTTGAGGAATGTTAATTAGCTAGATTTATCTTGTTAATCATCTGTGGTTCCCACAACCCTAGTTGTGAATTTAGTTACCCATACATAGAATAACACAATTCATAATTAATGAATAATAAATCATGAACTTACTTTGACAAGTTTTACGATGCTCTAAAAAATCAACTTGAAATCACACAATTATCTTAAAACCCAATCTGAAAATTTGAATTATTGCCAAAGTTGCAAAGTCAAATCTCCAAGAACAAAAGTATGAAAAATAGTAAAGAAATCCAACCTTAAAAATGAGGGTTTTCACCCTATTTATAATAAAATAAATTCCCAAACTAAAAGAAGTTCAAATAGGGAAAGTTTGTCCAAAACGCGGCTTCAATGGACGAACTCCACAGACGGTCCATCTATGAACTGACGAATCATCGACTGCCACCGTCGATCCACACTTATCATCTTTTTTTAGCCTCTACTTTGGATCTTCTCTGAACAAATTGATGGACCAACAGTACGTCCTTCGATTCACTTATGGTCCGTCGATGCTTCTCGTCGTTCCATACTTAGTTTTTTCTTCAACGATGGGTACTAGGAAATTTGTTGATCGAATTAACGTTCTGCCAGGACGGTCCATCGATCAGTCAACGGACCGTCGATTCTTCAATATCCCCACACTTAGTCAAAATTCCCCGAGTTGCTTCAAGATGTCTGAACCTCCAATCGCTGGTCACCACCTATGGTTCATCGATAGGACGGCGAGTTGTCGATGGCTTCGTGGGTCACTTCTGCATTGATTCTTCACAGCCTTCTGCATTTTTATTTTGGACAACTTCCTACAAAACAAAGACAAAAAATATCAAAATTATTACAAGAAGGCTCTAGACAGACACCAATCTTAAGGAAAAAGCATTGAAAGTACCATTAAACCACGGTACATTAATTAGGCATTTGTCCATAATTGAATCTTTCCAGCAAGTAGCCACAATTGTCTTTAAATTTGGGAACCAATTCCCTTCCAAGATCACCTAGGAGCACTATCGTCCATCTTGATTTGAAACCTTCTTCTTGAACCTATATTGGATTTGATCATTTGATCCACTTCTCTTCAAGTTTCTAGCAATCTTACCTAGCTTAGACTCAACCTACCTATTATCCTTCCATTGAGTGTAGAACACTTGAGCAACCTCCCTTAATTTCTATGAAGTTAACTCCGACTTCTCCCTAGAAGTCACCCCCATGTAAGTTAAAACCTTATAAACACCATCTAGGAACTTTTGGGGATCCTCTGCCACCTAAAATCCAAGAAGTATAGGAGGATTGATCCTCACAAAATCTCTCAATCTAGATGTCATTGTTTCTCCACAACATTCACTCTAGGCTCTATTTTAACGATCCACAAGTACCCCTTAGAAGTTATGGAGAACCCTTCGACCATCACATGGAGTACTTGACCCTTTGGGGTCTTGTTCAAACCTTTTAACTATTGTTCGTTACATAGGACATGACGCAGTCAAGAATTAAAATTTTTCATGACTTTTAATATAAGGAAGAATTATTTCATCAATACTAATAGAATCTCATCGTCACAAGCCAAACTTAAAGACATGACATAGTATCTTTGTGACACTCCCTGTTACATTAATAGAAGTACATAATTAGTCTTAAATAGAGAAACTAAGAAATGGAACTTATGCCCTCGAATATATAAGGAAAGACTTAGTCTGAGAGATATTTCCCAATCTTGTCATTCCTAACTCAACCTTTTCTTCCAATCTCTATACTTAGAAGAGTATGACAAAGTAAGTGTTAATTACAAATACATCTGTAATACAGTATGATTATGCAAAAACATGCAAAAGGGGATATTTAGGATTATAAAACCCACTTTCTGCTAAATAGTTTAAAACATTCAGGAATATAGAAGAAAAACGGTACGACCTGTTTAGCGTTTGAGCAACAGATTTTATTCTGGAAAAACCGGAAGACGTCTGTGACGGATGGCCAAGACGGACAAGTCAAGGGCAGACGGACCGTAGTGGAGGGTGTCGTTTAAAAAACACTTAGAAAAACGGGAAATGGTACTGAAATCGACTCTATGAACGTCATGACGGAATGGCAGGACGGGGGACAGTCGCAAGCTCGACGGCCCATCACAGGCATCCACTTAAAAACAAAGTCTCTGGACCTTGGACGGACAGCAGGACTGACCGCTCGCCGGCGCGACGGCCGTCACGGGCTACGCCCCAATCCCATTCGGGGTCGGATTTCTTAAACGTTTTAAGGGACATTTTTGAACGATTCCTGCTTTAATTATAAAGTATAGAGGGTTAATGGTAATAGTCTAATTACTTGGGGGTAAAAGAGGTAACTTAAAGTTAATTAGTGGGGATATTTCCATCTTTCATTCTAATACTAATAAATAGGGTAAAAGAAAGGAGGGTGTGAATAAAGACAAATAGAAAGAACAAGAGAAGGAGAGGAGAAAGGCGAAACGAGAAAGAGAGAAACGAATAGGAAACAAAGCTTGGAAAATTGCTTTTGCTTGATCACTAGTCTTCGGTGGAGGTAGGTTATGGTTTATGTTAGATATAGTAGTGAACTCTTATATGAATATTATGTGTTGATAGTATTGTAAACCCTGTTGGTGCTTAAGTTGTATGCTTGCATGATTATGATTATAAAATTGTGATGGAATTAACAAAAGATGGATAAACTATTGAATCTCAAATCTTGAGAACCCTAATCACTTGATATATATATAATTGAGAATGATGCATTGCCTTAGTATGGAAAGAAGGCTTGATAAATTATATAATGAGGAATGATGATGCATTAGTGTTAAAAAGAGGCTGATGGGAATTAGGGATCGGGTTGACACGTTACGGTTCCAGGATAGAATGAAATGAGATCGGAGTGTCACGTTCGAACCAGGATAGAATCTGGATCGGGTGACGTTCTGGTTACCAGGATTAGAATAGGCTAGAATATGAGGTCGGAGTGTCACGTTCCGACACCAGGATAGATAATGGATCGGTGCACGGTCAGGTACCAGGAATAGAATGAGGATCGGCCAGTGCCACGTTCCGGCACCAGGATAGAAAAGAGAGGATCGGAGTGATCACGTACCGCACACAAGAGGAAGAAAGATACGAATCTTGAAGATTGAAAGATATGAATATACTCAATCTAATAAACTTAATCCCCAAACAGAGTATGGTATTGAGGCTTGAGTCCCATGGTCAAATCGGTTGTAGTTAGTGAGGAATTCATTGTTGGTATGCACATGTTGAGTATTGTAGTTGATTTTACGTCATATTGATATATACTGTTCCCTATTTTGAGTTGACCGATGATTGGATATTATACTCAGTAGTGTGGTTGTTACTGGACCCCCACCTACTTTTATGTGTTCCTCTTTGTTATTTGTTGTAATGCCGAAACGTTCCGTCAACTTCAACTCAACAGCAGATCTAGCCAGTCTATCACTTCAGGGAAATTCCAGGGAGGTTGAGCTAATGCGTCTAGCTTGGACTGGGTCTAGTTTCAGTCTTGATGCCTTGAACTTCGGCATGGGAAGCTTTTACGTTATTTTCGTTCGTAGACATTCATAGTTAAGTAATTTGAGATAGATGTTTTGTGATGATGACTTCCAATTTTGGGGATAATAATAATAGTATGAATCGTTTATAAGAGTTTAAGTCAGTCCGCCTTAGTTTTCTGTGATATTCTTGAAATGTGAAGGTTAAGATGGGTTGGTTCGCTCACAGGAGGTAAATTGTGTGGTTGCCAGTTGCGTCACTGATTTGGGTCGTTGACAAAAACTTGTATAAGGGCATTAGGTTCGTTCTGGTCTCATCACACAAGAACAGGTCTAGTAGGGTCTTAAAGAAGGTGTAGGGGGAACGGCCTTAATTTTTCTTTGAGAGGATATAAGACTTTAGGAAAAAAATTCCATTCTTTCTTCTTCTTGCATTGCTTAACTACTTGAGTCCAATTGGTATCTGGGCGATACGAATTGGTATCTGCCATCTTAACTCGATTTCGCAGATGGGTTAGCAACTAGAGCAACGACCGCACCAGCAGCACAACGGAAAGACAAGAAAACGAATGAGCCAGACAGGGGGTAGGCTCGAGGAAAGAGCAACGGCAAGAGGACCGTGGGAGAGGTCGTGGGAGGGACGTCCTCTAGAGGGGAAGAGGACAAGCACTTAGCCCATCTGATACTAGGGCAGGTGACTCCTCACCGACCCGCAGGACCCGTGTAAGAGAGGTGGGAGGAAGGGGCGAATGAACAAGGGCAGAATGAGGAAAATTGCACCCCCAACCTACCCAGAGATGATCAACCAGGTACTGCTTTCTTAGTGGGTTATCCGTATCAGGGTCCGGCACTCCAGTCGTTTCTGCACCAACACCTCCGGTTTCAGAGGTAAGACAGGGGGCTACGAGGGCTCCCCGCATGGATGCAAATCATTGGGAATAGGCACATTTCACGTTTGACTACTGGGCCGATTATGAAAATGATCCAGCATGAACTTTTCAGAAGTTCTTGTGAAAATTTGAAAACCTCCAGTCTTAAAGGCGCAGAATCAGAGGATGCCTTACGATTTTCTGGTGTTGTATTGAGCTTATACACAAGTGGGTATAGTGGAAAGGTTGGCAGTCTGAGTTCGTGAGCTATCAGTTTCAAGGGAACGCCAAAATGTCGGTGGCGGAAATGTTGAGTGTCACCAACAGAGGCACCAACCTATGCTTGGGATCATTCTCTACCATGTTTATGGAGAAGTATATCCCGAAGGACTTTGAGAGATAGAAAAAGGACGAGTTCTTGAGTTCTAGAGCAAAGGGAGGATGCAGTTAATGCGTATGCGGCTAAAATTCGCGCACTATCCAGATACGCCACCCAACTTGTTTCAGTCCACGAAGAACGGATTCGCCGTTTTTGTGAAGGGGTTGAGGTCAAGTTGCGGATTTCAGCCGTACAGGTACGGGGCTACGGCAAATCCTTCAACGAGGTGGTAGTTGGTGATAGAGGAGAAGGAGGTGAAGGCCAGACGACCTTCCACACCACGACATCGACTCGAAAAGGTTCCGAAGGGGAGGCCGAGTTTTTTAATGCGTTATCACTCTTAGAGGACAGGAGCTCCGGAGGTTGGTAATCAAGTCGACCAATTCAGGTCTTCACTACAGACTTGTAGGTTGGGGGGTCCACCTCAGAACGGTCGACACTAATCCGGAGAGGCCTATGAGAACCCCGAGAGGTTATGGATGTGGGGAGAGGTTGGACACATCAAGATGTATTGTCCAAAAACAGAGTTACAGAACCCCACTAGCTAGAGGTAGAGGTGGTCAATGGTAGAGGCCGCTTTTCTGGAGGACGTGGGTGGCCCGAGGTAATGGTTGGTCATCACAAACGGACAGACGGTGGGTGATGGGCAAAATGGAGCCATACTACGCATACAGGGTAGGGGGAAATGGACAGGACAAACGCTAGGCCCATTGTTACGCTTTCCTTGGGAGATCTGAAGCGGAGGAGGCGTTCTGATGCTGTTATCACAGGTAATCTTAGGTTTGTGATTGCACATTGGCATCTTAGTATTGACCCTGGCTCCCGTTGTCATATGTATCTTCATCATTGGCTATATGGTCAAAATTTGCATTGTGAAATTATTGACATGACTATTCGTGGTTTCTACACCGGTGGGTGAGTCTGTTGTGGTAGTGAAAGGTACATAGGTCTTGTTTGGTGAACCTTTGTTAGGGGAGCACACTTATGTAGATTGGTTATTTTAGCAAATGGGTGGACTTTGATGTAAATTCTGGGTATGACTTGGCTTTCTCCAAATTTTGCGGATCTTGGATGGTAATGCAAAACTGTGACAATTGGCCAAGCCTGGGAAAGATCCGTTAGTGTGGAGAGGGTGACTACACTCCATCGGTGCGTATCTCTCATTTCTTCGTTGATAAGAAATTGGTTAGTAACGGGGTTTAGCTTTTCTTGGGCCCATCTAAGGATGAACACTACCCAAGTGCCTTCGATGGATCGGTTTCGCTAGTCCGCGAGTTTCTTGGAGGTGCTGTTCCCGGCAGATCTTCCTGGTCGCCACCAGATTTTTTTAGGATATTGGACTTCTGTATCGCCTCTTGAACGGGCACACGCCCACAATTTATATTACCCACGTATAGAAATGGGCTCCCGCGGAGTTAAGAGAGTTAAGGTCAACTTCAAGAGTTGGTTAAGAAAGGGCCTTCATTAGACAAAGTCATCTTTTTTTTTCCTTGGGGTGCTTACGGTGTTGTTTGTGAAGAACAAGGATGGGAGTGTTGCGGATGTGCATAGGAACTACCGACAGTTGAAACAGGGTAAACTATTAAGAAACAAGTATCCTTATTCCTGCATTGATGACTTATTAGATCAATTACAAGGTGCTTGGGTCTTCTCTAAGATTTGACTTGAGATTCCGGTATCATAAATGAAAAGACGGGCAACGGATGTGCCCAAAGAAATGCTTTTCGAACGAATGGTATGGACATAAGAATTTGTGGTAATGTTTTTTGGTTACAAACGCCCTGCTGCGTTAGAGCTTGATGAACGGGATATTTAAGCAGTATTTGGACCTCTTTGTGATCGTATGTATAGATTGATATACTGGTATATTCTCAAAGTATAGAAGGAAACATGAGGAGCATTTGAGAATGGTATTGGGAAATGTTGAGGGAAGGAAAAGACTTATGCCAAGAGTTCTCTATGTGCGAGTTTGGCTAGATGCAGTGTCTTCGGGGGCACGTGGTTTCGAAGGATGGGGTGATGGTAGACCTTCTAAGACTTGTTTGGAGACAGTGCAAGAATTGGGTCGAACCACTAATGTGTCAGAAAGGTAGTTTGTGGGGTTCGCTAGCTATACCGCCGCTTTGTCAAAGGATTCTCTTCTTATTGTTCCCAATTGCGAACTTGACGAAGCAGAATGTTTCCATTTGTATGGTCAGATGAATGTGAGGACAGCTTTCAAAAAAGCCACGACGCTGTTGTTTGTTTGTTGACTAACTGCACCAATTCTCACCTACCAGTATAGGGTACGGAAGGAACTTCATGTTTATTGTGATGCATCCTATTCGGGGGTTTGGGTGCAGTGCTAATTGAAGAGAAGAACGTGATGCTTATTGCCTCACGACAATTAAAAGTGGAATGAACGGAACACCAACTCATTGACTTGGAATTGGCCGCGGTTTGGTCGTGTTTGCATTGAAGCAATGGAGAGACCACTATTTATCTGGGGTTAAGTGTGAGGTATAACGGCTCATCTTAGCCTTTCAGTATGTCTTTATCAGACAAAGATTTGAACTTGAGGCAAAGGAGATGGATGAAACTACTGAAGGACTCGACCTCCGATTTTGTATCTCCGGAAAGGCGAAATGTTTCTGTGGCGATGCCTTGAGTAGAAAAGGCGGAAAGCATGGGAAAGTCGGCTAATGCAAGCCTCTAGGACGCCAATGCTAGAGAGGTTCAGGACTCTGGCTAACGAACTCTTGATGAGGTTGGAAATAAATGAGAAGGGAGGAATTGTTGGCTAGTGTGAAGTCAAGATCTTCTTTTCTTGATAAGATTAAGGGAAACCAGTTTGATGATGAGAAACTAAGGCAAAATCCGGATAAAGTGTTGCGAGGAGAGGTATAAAGCAGCAACAATCGCCGAGGAGGAAGTGTTGGAGGATTAAAGGGAAGGGTATGTGTACCCCGCATTGATGATTGGATCAACACTATTCGGCAGAAGCTCATAGTTCCAAGGTCTTCTTACATCCGGGTTGGAAAAACCAAGAGTATCGCGACCTAAAAACACACTTTTGGGAGTAGAATGAAGCACACATATTCCATTCCCCTTTCTACTTCCTCTCTTTCGCGTGTCGTTGGACTTTAGGGCCAAGTGTCCAAACTGTCAAAACAAGTAAATATGAAACACCAAAGACCGGAGGAAACACTTCAAAAGAATGCCCATTCCTGCATGGAAGTGGGGAGAATTGACATGACTTGTGGTTGGTCCTTCCCAAAGGACATGGGGAAGTTTTGATTCAATTTGGGTAATTGTGGACAGATGACTAAGTTCTGATCATTTCATTACGGGTCAAGGTGACTCACAATGCAGAGAGTTAGCAAAAATCTACATTCAGAAATCGTTCGATTGCATGGGGTTTACACTATCCATTATATCAGATTAGAGGTACGCAGTTTTACTTATAGTTTTGGAAAAAAATTGCATGCAGAAGTGGGTTTACTAGGTTGAGACTTAGTACCGGTTCCATCCTCAGACCGATGGTCAGTGCTGACGCGCACGATTTCAAGTTGTTGGAGGATATGCTTCGCGCATGACGTGCGAGAGTTTGGTGCAATTGGGATAGCGTCTACCTTTGGGCAGGGAGTTTTCGTACAATAATAGCTATCACTCAAGTATTGATATGGCTCCATTTGTGAAGCATTGTATGGGAGGAGGCTGTAGAATCTCCATTGGTTGGTTGATGCATTCGAGAGGGTAGACCTTGGGGTACCGATCTCTTGAGGGATTAGTTAGAAAGGTGAAGGGCATCAAGAAAAGCTTTAGCGGCGAAAAGTAGACAAACCAAAAGGAGTATGCAGACCGGAAGGTTAGAGGAATTGGAGGTCATGGAAGCGTGAAACAAGTCTTGTTGAAGGTTTCAACCCATGAAAAGGGGTGGGGTTGATGCGGTTTTGGCAAAAGAGGTAAGCTAAGCCAAGGTATATTGGACCATTCTGAGGTACTAAAGCGAAATAGGGGAGGTGGCTATGAAATTTAGCCTTGCCCCCAGGGCCTGTACGGATGCATCCGGTTATTTTCATGTGTGTCCATGTTGAAAAACAGAGTACATGGGAAGATGGAAACTACGTACCGTTGGGACTCAGTGTTGTGGATGAGAATTTGTCCTTATGAGGCGGAAACCTGTTGCTATCTGAGATAGCGAAGTCGAAGTTCGAGGTCAAGAGAGATTGCAATCCATCAAGGTTGCAAGGAGAATCGGACCGATTGAGAAGCCACTTGGAGAAGGAGGCAGTAGCGGGAAAGATACCCACATCTGTTACGGATTCAGGTATTCCTTTTTCGCAATTGGTTCCTTTCTTGTGATCGTGCGGCGGACGAACGATGGAGAAATTGGTATCTATGTTAACGGACCGTTTAGTCGTTGAGCAACAGATTTATTCTGGAAAAACTGGCAGGGGTGAAGGAAGGCAACGATGGACCGTCAAGGGCACGACGGACCGTCGTGGAGGGTGTCGTTTCAAAACACTTAGAAAATCGGAAATTGGGTACTGCATGAAAATCGACTCTCTGAACGTCATTAACGGATGGAAGGACGGACCCTCGCAAGCTCGCGGCCCGTCACGGCCATCCACTTAAAAAACAAGTCTCTGGGACCTTGTGACGGAAGCAGGACGGACCGTCGCAGGCCGCGCACCGGCCGTCACGGGCTACGCAATCCAGTAGGGTCGGATTTCTTTACACGTTTTAAGGGACGTTTTTGACTATTCCTTCTTTAATTATAAAGTTTAAGGGTTAATGTTAATAAGTCTAATGTACGTGGGGGTTAAAGAGGAACCTTAAGTTAATGCAGTGGGGATTATTTCCATCTTTCATTCTTAATTAAACAATTAGGGTAAACGGAAAGAGGGGTTTGAATAATAAAATAGATAAAGAACCAAGAGAAAAGGAGAAGAAAGGCGAACGAGCGAAAGAAAGAGGAGAAACGAAGGAAATCAAAGCTTGGGAAAGTGCTTGCTTGATCACTAATCTTCGGTGGACGTAGGTTATGGTTTATTTACATAGTGTAGTGACTCTTAATAGTGAAATATGTGTTGATTAGTATTGTGAAACCTCCTGCTATGTGCTTAGTTGTATGCTTGCATGATTATGATTATAAAATTGTGAGGAATTAACCAAAAAAATGATGATGAAGTTATGAACCCAAAATCTTGAAAGAACCCTAATTCACTTGAATATTATATAATGAGAATGATGATGCCTAGTCTGACAGCAGGCTTGATAAATTAATACTGGAATGATGGATGCCTGAGTTTAAAAGAAGGCTGTGATGACATTAGGGGATCGGGGGGGTGGTTGGCGGTGTGGGTGCCATGTCCGGTACCAGGATAGAATGAATATGCAGGATCTGGAGTGTACGTTCCTACACCAGGATAGATAAATGAGAAGAGAGGGCGGAAAAGGGACATTTTTCGATCCCTACTCCTTTCCACCGTATTCCCCACTATCTTGATGTTTCACTTACTTCGTTCCTTCCATTTCATCTATTATCTCGCATTCCACTCCTCTCCGGTTTCCACAACCTCTTTTCCTACCTTCGTCAAATTCCGTCAGTTAGTGCTTTGATTCAATTTCTTGGTCCTTATTTTTCCCTGTCTCGGTTTCCAATTCTCCATTTCCTTTATCGATACTTTCGTACTCCTCCCTTTCCTATTGACCCCGTTTACGGCTCTCTCCTCCTAAACCTTGTCCTTCTTTCCCCTTTTCTTTCCTTTCTCCCTTTTCTTTCTCCCCTCCCTTCCTCACTGCCTCCCGCTCTCGTCTTTCTTATTTTCTGCCAGTATCTCTGTTTTCCCCCCATCTCTCTCTTTTTCTTCAGTGTTCCTCCCAACCTCAGATTCCGTCCCCTCTTTTCCAGCTCTTCTCGCGCAAAATTCTCTGTTCTTACTATCCCCCCCCTCTACTTTGGACGCCTCGCTCTCTGCCTCCATCTTTTTCCAACCCTTTTCAGTCTATGCTTTCCCTTGATGCGTGGCCCTCCCGGCCTTTCTCGCCCTGCTCCTGTTGCCGACTCTCGCTCCTTCTTGGACTCTCCCCCCCCACCTCCTTCCTATCCTTCTCGTTCTTACGCCCCTGTAGTCAACCCTCCTTTTTCCTCTTCGCCCTCACTCATTTCTTCTCCCTCTTACCTTCCCATACTATCCTTCTCCCTTCCCCTCCCTATTTTCTTCGCTCCTTCCGGCTTCTCTTTCCTTCTCCTCACTACGCTCACTTTCCCGGCTCCTCCTTTCCATCTTGTTTTGTGTGGTTCGCCTTGGCGTCCCTCGGATTCCCCTCCCCCAACTCCCCTCTGACCTTTTCTACCGTCTGGTGTCCCCCAACTTCATTTTATGTTCCGATACTGCCCAATTTCTCCCTCTTGCTTAGTTCTTTAACGTTTATCTTCTGAAATCCCTTTATTTCCTTTCTGACCTTCCCGCTTGACTCTTTCCCCGCCTTCGCATCTTATCCCTTTCTCATCACCACTCCCTTGGATTGGACGGATAGAATGAGGATCGGAGTGCAACGTTCCGGCACCAGGATAGAAATAGAGGATCGGAGAAGTGTAACAGTTACGAACTACAAGAGGAAGAAAGATAGAAAATACGAATCTTGAAAGATAATGAATATACTCAATCTCATAACACTTAATTCCCCAAAAGAGTATGGTTTGAGGCTGAGTCATCATGTGTGAACTCGGTTGTAGTTATGATGAATTCATGTTGTATTGCTACATGTTGAGTATTGTAGTTGATTTACGTTTATATCTATTATACTGTGTTCCCTATTTGAGTTGACCGATGATATCTACTAAGAGGTGGTTGTACTGACCCCCCCTACTTTTATGTTTTCCTCTTGTATTTGTGTAATTGCAGCAAACGTTCCGTCACTTAACTAAAGAAAGATCTAGCCAGTCTTCACTTCATCGGAACTTAGGGTGAGCTTATGCGTCTAGCTTGGACTGGGTCTCGTCTTCAAGTCTTGATGCCTTGAAACTTCGGCAGGGACGAGCTTTTGAGTTATTTTGTTCGTAGGACATTCCTCGTTAGTAATTGAGATAGCATGTTCCTGTGATGATGACTTCCAGATTTTGGGGAATGATAAATAATAGTAGTGACATTGTTTTTATTAAGGAGTTTAAGTCTTCCGCATTTATTGTCTGTTGAATATCGTGAAATGTTACGGTTTAGATGGGTTTGGTTCGCTACCACATAGGAGGGGTAAATGGGGTGCAGTTGCGCCCTGATTTGGGTCGTGACAAAAACAACATAAGAATCACCATTTAAAATTAGAGAAGGAATTGTATAATTTAAAAAAAATGAACCATTTTTTAATAAGTTACCAAATGTTACATTGACATCTATAAACATTAGAGTGAATTCATTTTAATCCCAAAACAATAAACTCCCAAAGTCAAGCTGAGAGAAAGTGAAATCATTTCCGTAGGAGTTTCCCTAGCTAAGGTTATCCTAAGACTCACCAAGCTTAGACATGAAGGAAACACCCATACGCCTCCTTCAATACACACCTAGGTAATTCCCAAGACTATCCATTCTAGGCTTACTCGTCTCCGGAGAAAAAGTCCCCACTCAATGAAAATATATTAGAAAAACACTCAAACACTTCAGATAAGACACACCAAGACTTCCCTTTCGAAATGCCTACCTAGTGCAATGAATAGATGGCGTCCCATTCAAACACCTACCCTAAGTAGTACATTGTGTTACAAGATTTAGCTCATTCAATTCATATAAAACGCACCACGACTTCCCTTTCAGAATGCCTACCTAGTTATATGGATATATAGTATCCCATTCCACTACCTGTCCTAAGTAGTACACTCTTTTAGAAGACTTAGTGCTGTCATTATATTTGTGATAGTTAGCTTAACCTACGTAGACCATGAGATCTAGACATGAAATCTCGATACTACCCTTATTGGATGAGGGATGCCCACTGGCCCGGGAAGGGTAATTCTCTTATCTTTTAAAGGCTTTCCCAATACCTACACCTATGGGGGAGCAATAGTAATGGGTAAGGAGATTGCAACTAAGTAAACCTTTGCTACTAAGAGGAGTACTCATTCATAAGAGGTACATTGGAATACAACATCTCAACTCACAAAGTGGAAACAACCCGTCGTCATATCCTCTTGGTGGTAGGCTTAACTCCCCATGGGGGTAAAACATTGTATACGATAGGTTAAGGATAACTAGGGGAAATTACATGTCAAACTCAAGAAAGGGTGATGCCAGACGCCGACATATCGTAGAAAGCGCCTGGAGAAATTAAGGTTGACACTCAAGCACTGAATCTCAACGACCGAAGAATGTTCACCTAAAACTCCATGTAATTAACAGTCGTGAACTTATTTTCCATCCATTCATTTCCAAGATGGGGTATGTTTTGGTAACATGTGGAACAAATTGAACATATCATTTTAATATGTTCTATGAACTTATCATCACATTAAAAACACTTTAAAGGCTTCACGTAGTCATAGAATTCATTCAGAGATAACTTCTCGCTAACTCTCATAACGATTCATAAGCATTGTAACAAAATAAATAATAAATCTTACTTCACGTAAATGCCTTCATGGGACTCTTCAAATACATAAAGTAATTCACATTCATACGGTTCAAATTATACACAGACACCAATGGTGGACCATACCACTGAAGAGCATTTATAAATAAAGTTAAAAACATAACCCAACTTACCCTTTATCAAGCTCCATCGCCTATAATATTATTCAA
>JAKWJA010000656.1:0-15402 GCA_027704765.1 Solanum habrochaites
AAGAGATAGCTGAAGTTTCAGAGCAACAAGGAGCTTCTAGAGTTTGCTTCTCAGTTGTTAACAACCACCAAAAAGTGTCAACAATGACATCTTATAATTTAATTTATATGCAATGAATAAAAGCTGTTTGCTATATATATAATGTATAGTTAAGCCTGGAGATAAAAGAGCAACTTAAACCAACTGCATTAGAAACCAAGAGGTAGACCAAATGATACTAATAGATTAGTATATGGGACAATCAAAGGTACAGAATAGATGAATTGAAGTCATTGTGACATAATACAAGAGAGAGGACATCGAATATCGCAATAAAAATATGTTGCTACCAGACAAAAGAAACTTTATGATCTCGATACAAGATGATTAATCCTGATTTTATGAGTAATGGTCTCTCATCATACAAAAATGAATGTGGCTGCTGGTATGTTGGATCAAGCTTGATTCCCAATATTGATGTGGAAGTGCCACGTTGCCCACTGTTGTTTCTTTGATTGGAAATCCGCCGTTAGGGCTCTCCCTTAGCAGAAGTTTTGGCCAATCAGAGTCTGGACTGAGAGGAGAATGATTCGTCCATAGAAAGGCTCTTAGTTGAGGTATGTGCTTTTACAGGCTTATCAACATGAGGAGACTCAGATGACGGTGCAGGAGTTCCTGGATCGGTCCTGTTATCAGATTCTGGGCCGTTGTCACCAGTTGGAAGAGCAGTGACCCCAGAACCAGGAACTTCCGAAAGAACTCCACTCAACCGCTGTTGCTCTTCGATTATCTTCATCAAATACTTACCTTGCGCTTCTATTCTAAGTTTATACTTTCTGCAACATTATTCCATTTCATTATATCACGCTAGTGCAGTTGCTTTGCTTTCATGACTAGCATAAATATAAGACCACATTGCATCTAAACTTTCTTCAGAAAAAGGATTCTTTGTTTAAGCGGTAATGTTGAAAAACAAAAGGTTAAAGCAAAAACTAGAAGTCCGTTGGTATACATTTCTTATTTTTTGACAAACTTATAGAAGGACAATTTTCCCTAGGACAAGAAGAAGGTATTCTGGCTACACAAGCAACAAGAATAAACTTCTGAACCACAATGTTTACTGCAATATTTCTACTCCTCTGTTAACAAACAATTCTCTCTCAGGTCAAATATTTAAGATCCTTAAAAATAGAAACCACTTAAATTTTTTTAAACAAAAGACCGTCTTAACAGCCATGATAAGAGTACAAGACAAGCTCAGGTACATTCTCCAATTGGTAATTTTAACAGTAGAGCAGTTGCATATAAAGGCCATCCAAAAGTTTAGGCTGGATTTTCTAACATACTGCCCCTGCACCACATGTACACACGAGCAAATACAGGATAACTTTGTACACTCCTCAAAGAGTTGTTACTCCCTCCGTCCTTCTCTTTTTGTAACATTGTTTGACTGGCATGGAGTATAAGATAGTTTGACTTATATATTATACAAGTAGTAGTTACAGTGGACTAAATATTTTATAACAGCTGAGAGTTTAGTTTGAATTTTGATAACTTAGATAAATATGAATTCTAGAAACTTAAAGTAGTTAGATAAAGTAGTAATACTTTCAGTTGAATAGTCAGACGTTTTGGGACGTTCAGAAAAGGAAGAAGTATAAGCATTAATTAGGAAAAAGGTGTATTAGTGATTACAGTTCTCAAATCTAGATCATTTGATGATTTAACTGATGGAAGACCACACAGATTATAAAGCTTCTTCAGTTTCAAATTATATAAACATACAAAGATGCGGAACACAATGATTTGTCACTGAATTTTCAGTTTAGCTATTTTATGCCTTATAGTGGCAAGCTCCATATTTAGTGTATTCATTTTAGTAGCTACTATGTATGTTATGACCAAGACCTGCAATACGGTTGAAAATCAGATAAAATTTTCTGAGTTCGACGTTAAAGACTGCTCTATAGTTGATGCGTTCTTGGACTTCTTGTTTTATGTTTCCAGGATTAATTCAAATGAGCTTGAAATATATTTCTTGTTGTGGAATAAATCCCGTTAACAGAAATAATATTGCGTGGTATACAGACAAAAAATGAGGAAAACAACCAATGACGATTATTACATCAACAGAAAAAAGAGAAAATAATTACACCAGATTTTACATGGAAACTCCTCCTAAATAAAGGGAAAAACCATGGACCCGAGAGGAGAAAGCAACGAATATCACTATAGTAAGGATTTACACTTGTAGGTCTGAGTATAAAACTCAAAGACCACTGCACATTCAAAAAAATATACACTCTTTTGATTTTTTTCCACCTCACTACAATATAAGATCACACTCTTTATTTTTCCTCACAGATATTTTCTTTGTGATGCCTCACTATTCTGTTCTCTCCTTTGTATTCTTTTGGTGTGTTTAGCATGGAAGAATGTCCTCCCTTTAATAGAGAACAAATACACTACCCTCCAAATGTGACTACAGAGACAAAACCAATTTTTTTTGTTCTTCTTCGTAGACCTTTACATACTCTGCCAAACTTTGAATTTGAATTGGCAGAAAACTGTTTTTCTTCTTTAGCTTACCAACTCTACCAAACTTTGGAAATGGCAACAAAGTTATTCAAGTTTGGTACATGGGATGGACCCCACATCTCCCCTCCAGGACCCATTCACCTGAAGGAGGTAGCTCCAGGGTCCTAGCTTGAGTCCATGCCGCCAGTTCTTAACATAGCTCAAAACTTGTCCCGGTACCATCTTGGTCAGGCATATTCTGAAGGGTTTTCATAGTAGGGATATTCATGCCTGCCATAGATCGTTTCCTATATCCTTTTCACGGAATTCAGTGATAATCTCACGTCAATATGCTTGTCCTGAAATGGTACATGGTGTTCTGCTCAGGTCTATTGCACTATGACTGCACAATAGACGACATACCATTTGATGCAATTCCAAGTTCTTGAAGACGAAATCGTTTCAGCCATACCATTCTCTTTGCAGCTTCAGTAGCTGCAAATATATTCTGCCTCACGTGGCTAGAGGTGCGACACTGCTGCAACTTTTGACTTGCCATGATATAGCTCCCCATGAAAATGTAAATAAATATCCAGTAGTGGATTTTATAGTATCAGGTCCCGCGATATCAGCATCAGTATAGCCCTTCAAGTTTTGGATCAGATCCTTTTAAAACACAAGCAATCTCTTGGGGTTCGGACATCTTAGATTACATGAGTATCCACTTCTTAAATGCTCACCAGGTTTCTTTTCCAAGATTTTCAAGGAATCTGCTAACACACCAAACGTCCCATGAGCAATATCAGGTCTTGTACACACCATCGATACATTCAAAAACTCCCATGCTGAAGAATAAGGAACTTTAGCATTTCCTTCGCCATATTTTGTGTAGGAAACATTTGTTGTGCTCAACTTCAGATGACTCGACAAGAGGCGTGATAACGGTTTAAGCACTCTTTATTGAAGCCGTTCTAGTACACAGTTCAATGTCTTCTCTTTGAGATAGCCACAATTTTTTTTGTTAGTTCTTCGAAACAATCTTCATCCCTAGAATTGTTTGTGTTGGGGCCCAAGTATTTCATGTCAAATGGACTTGGACAATCTTTATTCAAATTTGAAATCTAGTTCTTGTCTTATCCTACAATTACATGTCATCCAATATAACAACAAAACTAATAAATAAAATGTTGTCAGAAAAACTTTTGAAGTATACACATGGTATAAGAATAGGTCTTTGTGTACGTTTGGACCTTTTCATTGAAAGAGTCAAAACTTTCTGTACCAGTGTATTGGGGCTTGTGTCAACCCACAAAGACTCTTATTCAATGTGCACACCATGTGTGTCTTCCAGATACTCCAAATCCCTCTGGTGCTCCATATAAATGATCTTTTCAAATCTCATGAAGAAATGCCAGTTTTCACGTCCAATTGCTTCCTTCACTTCTAAGATCGAGATAGCTGCTAGACTCACAAATAGTTCGAATAATAGACAGTCATTTTTTTTTTGACAACAGGTGAAAAAAATTTCATCAAAAATCAATACCTTTTTTTGTTTTTTTTTAAAGGCTTTTACAACCAATCGAGCTTTGTACGCACCACTTGCCCCCATTTCATTTTTCGTAGAGTTTTAAAAGACCCACTGCATGTAAGTGGGTATTTTTCCTTCTTGGAAGTTCAAACTAGCTGGTATGTGCCATTTTCTGTAGGAGCTCCCATCTCTTCGTGTATGGATTTCATCAACTTGGCTACTTTTGGATGAGGACAACATCTACTTAAGACTTTCTGGATCACCTCATAATTGATAAGGGACATCCTCTGAGGAGGGTATTTGGTTGATTTACCCTTTGTCTTTCTGATATCCTTACGAGGTTGAGGATTGTTTCATTCGGGTACTCCATTGCTCGGGTCATTATCACCAAGTGCTCCCCATGCCTCAAACCATATCATCAGGTTGCTCTTCATGCTCAGCACTTATCAATAAGACTTTCTGCACTTATGAGGATGGTTAGGAAGAAGAAGGAAATGGACAAGATTAGGGAACCTATACATTCTTTTCTTGTACTTCTCGATAGATCATCAGCAGTTCCAACTTCCTTTCTCGAAAGATTAATACTTATTCTGATGACCTTCTTCTTTACAATGATCCCTAGTTTGTACCCGAAATCTTCCATCTCCCATATCCGATGAATATGCAAAGGAAAATGATTTCTCATCTAGATTGGTTCTTTGCTCCTCCGTACATGTTGCAAAAGCTTTGAAACGTATTTTCCTTCTTTCCTTCCGAACACCTTAGGGCGAGTACGACAACCTCTTTGTTGTCCAAACTCTTCCGGGAAGTCAAACTCACAGTAATTGATGGATACGATTGATTAGATAACACGCTGTCAGAACTGCTTCACCCAGAATGTCTTGGGTAAATTTAGCCATTTCTGAGCATGCTTGCTCACCTCTCAACAATGGGCCGATGTCATTCTCTCAGACTACACCATTGTGTTGTGGGGGGTTCCAGGTGCACTGTCTTTTCAGGTCTGATCCATGGTTTGAAAACAATACTCGTAAATTCTCTTGAAGTTTGTAACTACCCTCCATGGTAGGTTCGGAGACGTTTAGCTTGGACTTGTCTCTCTTTCTATCCCAAAGCATGAAACTTTGAAAACTTGAAAGACCTGATCTTTGGTCTCAAGATATTAAACCCAACAATTTTCGAGAAGCAAGCGTCATCAATAAAGGTAACAAAGTATTCTTACCTTATATTGATTCTATCTCATTGGACCACAAAAACATCAGAAATACTAAATCAAGTATATTCAACTTTATTTCAGATGAAATCTTAAATGAGATCCATGTTGTTACCAATAAGCAGTAGTTACACGATTTTATTGTTTGTGTACCTTTGGCAAAAGAGATGAGTGACTTTTTGGAAAGAATTGCAATCCTTTCTCGCTCATATGACCATTCATTTATGCCATAAATCTGAGAATTGTTCTTCGTGAGCGCCATTTTATTTACCTTGGCATATTTCTGCATTTGCCCGGTTATAATGTGCCTACGAGCAACTCCTTTTGCAATCCACTAATGCAACTTTAGTGGAGTATCAATTTTTATTGCCACAAAGTAGTTCTCATATCCATCTTAGTCCAAAGCAACTCCCGAGATCAAGTTCATCGCAAAATCAGTACGATGAGCGCACATCTTTAGCAACATAATGTGCATCCAACACACTTGTTTTTAAGCAAATGTCTCCGATCCCCGCCAATCTTTGAGTAACTTGGGTTACCCCTTTTCACATTGCCATTATCACCGGCTACATATCTGCAAAAAAGATCTCTTTAACGGTGTGCATGATAAGATGCTTGTTGTGTCGAACCACCCATCCGACTCTATACCTGCCAGCCTACAAGGGCATGCATGATTATTCATAATTTATGAAGTTGAGGAAAAAAACATCGACATTATTTTGACACCATGGCAGCTTGTTGTCATTCATCTTATGGCCACTACTTTCCCATTCTGCCCCTTTTGATTTGGACAATTCTTTTGAAGTGCATGGTTGTCCCGCGGGGGCCAATAATTGTAAGCATATTTCTGGCCTTCGATTTTGATCGGACCTTTGGAACTTTTCCACGAGCCTCCGGATCCTACCATAGTTACTTGAGCTCCTTGGTAACTTCTGCACTCTACTTTCCGTGATGAGAGCATGTCGGGGATTTTCAGGCCTTTTTCTCATCTTCTCATTAAGCAAAAGGGCTGATGTGCATCCTTCAAAAATAAAGAGAGTCACGTACAAAGTAAAATGGTTTGGTGCGAAAAGTATCGTAGGAATGATCGGCCAACGAGTGTAGGAGCACTATGGATTATATTCATCTCGATCTTTACTCCGAGGTTTGCTAGCTGCGTGATTAGCCATTAGTACATTTAAATGAAGACAAAAAATTTGTACCTTCACCCATTATGTAGCGCCAATATAACTGCTTCATTAGGTACAATTTATTTGTCAGGTTTTGGACATGTATGATGTGCTAACTTTGTCCAAATTCCACATGCACTCTCTTCATCGATGAGTTATTAACTACATCATCTGTTAAGTGCAAATCTGATTGCACTAGCGCTTGTTCATCCATTTCTTCCCAAGCCTCAAGTTCATGGAATTCGGGCTTTTTGGATTTGCCGCATAGTGCCTTGTGCAACCCTTGTGTTGGATGAGAAATCTTTTTTATCCTTATCTGCCACGATTGAGAACCGGCTATCACGTTGAATTTTGCCTACCTCGTACTTTTACTCCAGAACATTTTTTTTTAGTCAAGTATAGTATAATAAGCTACAAAAAATATGGCGGTAAGTAGGGCTTTGTAGAACCCGCGGGCTCTGATCTAATTTGTGGGGACATAAATCCGTAACAGAAATAAATATTGACGGGTAATAAAGACAACAATGTGGAACACAAAAATACGTTAATCAACGAGAAAAAAAAGAGAAAATAATGACCGACCAAGGATTTTACGTGGAAACCCTCTCTTAAATAACGGATAAAAAAATAAAAAGACGATTGATCTCTTTCTTATGGTATATAGCACCCGCCTATCCCTCTCGTCAGGCTTTGCCCTTGTCTGTCTGAGGGAAAACGACAAGTAGAAGAAAAAGGACGACAGGCAAAAGAAAGAACACGCGGCGGGGGAGGGGGGCCCAGCAAGGACAATTACCGCGCACAACGCGGAGGGGGTTGCCTCACAGTATGTATGTTCTTCTGTGAATTGCCTCACTCTTATCTTGTCTCTCCGGGTTAATTCTTTTTTGTTGTTTCGAATGAAGAATTGTCCTCCCTTTTTATAGAGAACAAAACTACACTACCCTCCAAATGTGCTACAGAAGAAAACCATTTTTGTCTTCTTCGTAGCTTACGTACTCTTGCCAAACTTGAAATGAATTGGCAGAAGAAGGAAACTTGTGTTTTCTTCATTTGTTAGCTTACCAATCTACCAAACTTTGAAACTTGAGCCACAAAGTTATTCAAAAGTTTTGGTATATGGGGCTGGACTCACAAAGTTCTACAATTGATCGTGCTGGATATCGGGAGAGAGTGATCCACATCCCCAAAAGCGATCAGTAAGAGTGAAGCATTTGACGGTAGAGCGAGCTAGCTTATAGTTACAAGTAGTGACCCAATTCTATGTGGTTGGCGTTCCATGCGGAGCTATTCTGCATGGAGGTTTGTCTTAAGTACATACCGAAATAGGTAATTTCTCTTTTACAGTGAGTCCTTTGATCTCGGAAAGTATCTGAAACCATGTTTTTATTGTTTTTAATATTAGATACCTGAAATTGTTTACATTGTCCAATCATTTATTTTTTTAACGAATGAATAGAGTGAAAAAGCCGTTTACAGGGGGGGATGGCCGAAAAAGTCTTCCTTGTTGTTCCGTTTGTAAATTACTGGTGGCCATGTACCTGTAAAACTATCAAAGAAATCCACTGGGACGATGCCTTCCACAAGATCATTAGGACATTCAAAACTTGCCGCCCATTATGCCCCATGGCTGGGTCATTGGGGATTGACCAAAAAGTATGGTTCCATGCTTTAAGTATGCTGGAAGGGGAACATGGCAATATTTGTCCGCCAGATCTCGAAATGCTGAAGCAGTTATCCTCTGCCCCGAGTCCTAGTCAGGTAAATGATTCTCATTTTCTTTTTTCACAATTTTTACAGTACGATAGTTGATGGTTCACAGACTTAATGTACCTGCTGTCTTTTCTTCGGGGAAGCAATATCGGCAGTCATCCAACGATAAACAACATCTGTATTATAGAGCTATGACACAATCAAAATCGAACTAACAAAATGTTGAATTTCATCGTACCAGTCTCTATTGGGGGTCATTACTCGTTTTTGTGCTTGCCTTTTGATTTTCCGTGACTAGAACATACTCCCAACTAGCACCCTCGTGATAGAACAATCAAAAAATTATTTACCCTTTCTTTTCAAAAACCTCCAATGGTAGTACGTCGGTCTCCAAAATCCAATGTCGTAGGTTCAAATGCTACCGGAGCGTGTATTTTTGTTCTTCTTAATCAAATCTAGAACGAGATAGATCATTCAGTATTTTCTCTACCATTATGATTTCTATAATTCTGGGACTTGTCTTGTCCAGGAGAAGGTCGACAGCAAGGCGGTTTGAATGTGGTTCGAGACCCGATAGTTGGTTTCGGAAACGGGACTTTCTCCGAAGGATATCACTCAAAATCCTTTTGCCAGCTAATGAAGGTTCTGGTCCATCTTTGGCTTAAGACACGAGACAAGATATATTAGCTACCCAGTGAACTCAAATCGTTATCTAGCGTGAAGAAGCTACAATGGATTCAATTATCATGACCGTGTTTAATGCTGCGAATTGGTTATGCCACAATGCTAGTATGTGAAACCATTTGAGGAGCGAGGCTAAAATGTGAAACGAGTTGAACGGCCTAACATATGAGAGTGAGTGACTTGGAGCAACAGTAAAGTAATGTTTTCTCCGTGTGACCCATATACGTCCCATGGAGCATATCAATAATTGCTTGAACCAGGGTAAGCTATCTACATCACATCTGTTATAAGGTGTGAACCAGAATTTTCCCGATAAGAGGAGCAAAGTAAGGGGGTTGGTTCCCCCCGGTCTACCGCTGTCTACAATGATCTTCTTTTTGATGCCAGACCTTCCCTATTGCAGTTATTTGCCGGACAGAAGATAAACGTGCAATGTCTTTTGGGGAAAATAATGTGCATAAACGCAGTTGTAATATAATACTAGAGATATGACCTGTACCAGCACAGGTTCAATATATGTACTCTAATTCCTCATTGATGTGACAATCTATAGTTATTTTTTCTATAATTTTTAAATAATATATAGGATGACCTATTCCGGAATTCATGGTGGCACAAATTAAATTATAGAATCAACTAATTTTCATGTGTTTTTTTATTATATTTCAAATTAATATTGTGATTTATGTAAGTTTTTACGTCATGTCAAATAAGTATGTGGTGCTTTGTTTGTCTTAGTTTAGATGAAATGTAGAATTTTTGGTTGAAAGATTAAGTAGTTAACCGAAGTTGCTAGTCCTTTAAAAATTTAAATATATTAAAAAATCAAGGAGAATCGTAGAGCGGGAGGGGGGGGGGGGGGGGGGAATAGAAGGGGCAAAGAGCCAAGAGACAAAAGAATTGAAAACGAAAAGAAAGTGCGGGGGTTCTGAAAAAAAAACGAGACAAAAATATTCAAAAAATTTGTATTTATACCACTTTCACTCCATGGGCTAAGAATGTGAATAATTTTGGTTCATAGTTTAAAATTTATTTTCCTTCTTCATTGTTTCTGGCTGGAGTTCGTCGTTTTCGAGCTTTCAAAGTCGTTTGAAAAAAACAAAGATGTAGTGTACTGCTTTTGCATTTTATTTAAAAGATCTATTAGTTAGCGTAAGTTACAGTGCACGTTGTATCTTAAGATACTGTATAGTTAAATGGGTGATCACTGAAGAACATAGGGCAGCACCGGCAAATAGAGGTGGGTGGACGGGGGAAAAAAGCAGCAGGGTGAGATATGGGAGTCGTGCGAACCCAGAGAGAGAGCGCGGGGCAAAGAAACATATAAATCTGGCCTCTTAATGATAACAAGACTAAACGTCTAATACAAATAAATTAAATCTAACTATCCTGATACAAATATAATATGTCGAATTTTATGAAGAAGAAACTAAATAAAAAAAAAATCTGGCGAATATCAATTGACTTGATTGAAAAATATTTGATACCTGAAGAAAAGTTTAAGGATTTAATCGAATCCAAATACAATAAGTGTTTTTAGACCGAACTCAACGTTCCAATGCCGTGTTTTATAAAATTGAAAAAAATAAGAGTTTTTCAGGTAGGGAACAACTGAAACAATAGATAGTTTAAAAGTTCCGGCCTGAAAAAATTATACTTTAAGGTGTTTTTCCTCATTAAAAACATAAGACATGTGTCAAGACAAGATAAGCTCTGCAGTGTTTCTTTGTCATCACGTGCTTTTAATACATAATGAATAAAATTTGCTAAAAATGTGGATAATTATCAGTGCAGAAAGTTCATTTGCACATGTATGCTAGGATAATATATAATGTATGACAATTTAAAATTGTCGTACGTATCATCCTACATGTAATTTTTTGTACTTACCGGGAGAGAGGCGGGGAACGGGAGTGAGGAAGGTGAGGGGACGGGAGGAAAAGGGGGAAAGTGTAAGATCGGCGAGCCGGGTTCGTGGGGTGGGGGTAGCAGGGCAGAACGGGGAAGGGACAAAGGGAAAAGGGGATAAAGCAAGTGGGGAAGAGGGGGAAGGGAGTGGGAAGGAGGGGGGTGAGGCGGAGACCGACGGAGAGGAATGAGGCAGGGAGGGCGAGGGAAAGGAAGGGGGGGCGATAAGAAGAGGGCAAAGGGGGGGCGGACTCCTCCATTCCTATCTTATAGAATAAAAGTATTTTTGGAATTTAATAAAAAAACATCGCTACACTAATCTATGAAGATTGGGACACCCAGCTGCCACCCGCTAGTAAACTAATTTAGCTTTTGTATGTTTTTTAAAATTGGAGTATAATCCCAAACTATAGGATGAACAAAATCTACCTATGAATTTTAATTGCTACAACTTGTCTTGTCACTATCTCTAGAATTTTTTAGAGGGTTAAATTTATTATAAATATTCATTTTGTGTGAACACCAAGTGTTTCAGAGTTTCATCATTAATGTCCTTCGATTAAAAATGTTTAAAACATTAATAACAAAAAATAGGAGCCAAGGAAACTGTTTAGATTAAATCGCGAAGAATCAAATCACGCTGGTACCGAATTTTAATTTGAATTGGTAGTGGTTCTCCACTTGAAAATTATCTTCTTCTTTTTTATGGGTTCACATCAGAAAAATGAACATCAATAAAGCGGAAAAAAGGGCAAAAGGAGAGCAATAGAGAAGAAAACGAACGAATGGAAGAATGAAGAAGAAGAAGCAGAAGAAGAAGAAGAAGTATAATAATCAATTACTACGTACGTGATGTTACTATTCCGTGTGGTTGTAGTTAAACCAATGTTGGTCATTTTGAGTTGTTGCGTTTTCATTCTGAGGAGAAGAGGAGAGGGATGGGTGCAGTCGGGGTGAATGAGCGGGAGTCAGAGGGCGAGGGAGGGGGGGGGAAAGGCGGGGGGGGGAGGAGACGGACGTGCGAATATAAAG
This sequence comes from Solanum habrochaites, assembly GCA_027704765.1. Taxonomy (NCBI): domain Eukaryota; kingdom Viridiplantae; phylum Streptophyta; class Magnoliopsida; order Solanales; family Solanaceae; genus Solanum; species Solanum habrochaites. Next base: position 11,738 of record JAKWJA010000656.1, read on the forward strand.
GGGAGCGCGAAAAGACGCGTGGCTCGCCGGGAAGGAGGGATAAAGCGGGAAGAGAAAAGACGCCGCCCCAGCGCAACCGAGGGGGGCCAAAAAGGACCGGGCTGAACCCACTCGAGTGGGCGTCCAAAATACCTCTGTGTGTCAGCCACCTGTGGGGTGCAAAAATTGATCCACACGTACTTTAACAGGTTGAGGAGTAAAGAGGGGGAAAATGACGGTGTGGGGCGAAACGAGGGGTAGAAGCGGAAAGAGAGGAGGAGAAGGGAGAAGAAGCAACCTAGCCCACCCATTACTAATTAAAAGAAAATATTAAGTTTCCAACATACGAACAATTAATTTTATCAAATTAGAGTTTTAAGTCGCATATAGTCTTATAGTAATATTTAAATTGTTATATAGATTTTATAATTCGATAGGGTATTCATAATGTTTTTCCTTATATCAAATGTAATAAAATATACCAAATATCCAAATTTATAATATGCTGCCAACCCTAGAAGCTAACTGTGCTGTTATTTTTTATTGGATTCTTTCACTATCAACTAATTTAAAGAGTGACCCAAAAAATATTAATTGGCTTCAATCGCTACACAAATGAAAATTGTCACTACTAGAGGTAAGAGGATTAATTTATTTAAACGTAGAAGTAGATAAAAAGAAACATTGGGTGCATTATTGATATTAAATCGAGCACTTAGTTTGAATTAATTTTTACTGGTAGATATTAAAATTGGAGTAGACTAATGTCGTCTCTTTTTAGTTATTTCCCTTCCGGCTTCATTATGATGGTAAGAGTATATTTTTTTTGAACATTTAGTAAAAGAATTTTAGATATTGGTTCTAAATTTCCGGTTGGTACAGTTATATTAGAAAGTATATTTTCGAGAATAAGTATTTATAAGTTTATATATCTAAGAAAATGCACACAACGTAACACCCTAATCACCAAGTACCCCTAAGACTAGGATGAAAATCTCTCGACGACACACCTTAACTATTCTCAAGGTCTATAATTCTCCTTGAATGAGTTTTCTTTTGGCCAATTTTGTGCACCTATTTGACTTACGTGACATCCAAAATCCTTCCACGCGCCCTCAATTGCCAGTGGAGTCATGGAGTTATGCCACGTAAGACAAAGTGTATATAAAATACCAAAAAAAAAACAAGGGCAGGACAGTCATCCCTCCGTACCCTGGGTAATATATAAGACCTTAGAATAGTTAAGTATGTCTATGGGGAATTTTAGTCATAATCAAGGTTGAGTACTATAATTGGGCATTTGCCATATATCGATATATAGGATATAATATATATCGATATATATGCTATTCAAACTTGGAAATATATGTAACTTTGATTATTGTCATCATTATTGACAAGATTATTAATAGCCACATCATGGAGAAAAAAGCCCAAAGCTAAAATCAAATCTTATTATTAGTGTGCAAGTAAATTACACTTTTTCAAAAGCAAACTAAATGCCACAAAGTTGCAATTCGATATATATGTTGTTGTGAAAAATGTGTAATTGATGTGCACATTCAAAATTTTAGAACATTACTTAGCTAAATTATAAAATGGCATCATCAACCATTCTTTCTAGAAAAATGATTAAACTTTTATCCCCAACTCCTCCTTCACTTAGATGTCACAAACTCTCTTTTATGGATCACATAAATTTTCCTCTGCATTCTCCATATGCCTTCTTCTACCCTAAAATACCTCAAAATTATAGTAGCAAAATATCACAAATACTTGAAAATTCCCTTTCAAAAGTATTATCCTTTTATTATCCCTTAGCGGGAAAAAATCTTCAAATAATAAATACCCTATTGTCGATAGCCCCGTAAGGACATCAGCTTGTGCTATAGGAGTATTAAACGTCATACCGCCTATCCATTGTCCAATGTCTCAAATATCACGACCCTTATAATGATGCTGTTTGTGGATGTGTAGTTTATATTCCCACAAAGATTTGCCCTTGGAGTAGCTAGCTTGAATCGAAGGGAGTCCACTGTGGTTCAATTAAGTCATTGATTGTGGTGGAATTGGCCAATAGCAGTCAGCGCATGTACATTGCACCTACAATTTTTGATGGACACGTATCGTCATATGATAAGTCAGTTCATTAAACTATGAAATTTGGTGCCCAGTCTACAGCGTCGAAACAAGGGATTTCAAACCATCTCTCAGGTAAATCGAATCTACAATTTAGGTCCCTTAACGTCTTGAAAATAATTTGAGTAGTAACCCCATACCCACAACGCAACCATACACGTGTATGTAGCAAAGAATGTACAATTTTCTAATCATCGAATTTGACAACGACTCAAGGATATCGGTAACAAAAGAATACATGTTAAAGAATCCAAATCGCATTTGAAGTTGCCTAGAACGGCACATTTGGTCAAGTGTAAAGGTGGATCTTGTGTGGGTGGCCCTATCCCCTCTCCCCCCACATTGTCAATGGGAGAGAAATCAAGGCATGTTTCAAACCAACTCATAATGGCCATGATCGGTAGGATGAGCGTGAAACTGCCAAAAATATCACCCCTAAAAAAAACATGCGGGAAAATGGCATGTAACGTTACTGGTCTAATTTCTCCAACAAAAACAACTGACAGAAGATGAGGTAAAAGTCCAAACTTTGTTGCTAAACTACAGAAGGATAAACCAACAACTGCGAGACAAGTGCAGAGATATCGATGAAAAAACGATATGATGCCCTTATAGAAAACTTGGAGAATGAAGATCAAAAAAATTAACGTAGCCTTTCCTTCTACTCAATAATTCATAGTGATAAATAATAGAGTTAAGTGTCGCTACAACACCATGATGGTTTATACTTTGCTCAGGGCTCTTTCCCGTTATGAAATGACCAATACTGGATTACATAAGACGATTTTCTGGAGGGGGCTGAACCTGTAAGAGATAACCCCTAACAACCTTCAAAAAAACCCAACAACTGCATTTTCATGGTATGACAAAGCTGGAGATGGCGTCTAAATGTACTTATCACTATTAAACAAAAGATGATCATGCTGAAGTTTCAGAGCCAACACAGGCAGATTCTAAGAGTTTGCTTCTCCGTGTTGATCAACCAAATAAGTCGTCAAACAAGGACATCTTTATAATTGCTACTTTCAATATTGCAAGGATAAAAAAGCTGTTTTCTATATTATACAAACTATAAATAGTTAAGTCGATGGAGATTAGCCCTAACGAGCAATGCAATTAGAAACAACAACGGGGAGACCAACTGAGTACATTATATATATCCTTAGGGTTTTTCCTTTTGTGGAAAGTGCGGTACCTTGCACGTTTGATCCCTATTAGTATATAAAATTTATATACGCTAAAGATCAATACAAAAATGATCGCATTACTAATTAAGTTGTTAACATTCCACATCAATGTCAAAACAAAAGCATTGATTTCAGTCTCTTGGAGATTTCAAAATGATTCTATCATTGCAAGCTCGGTTAGGAAGTAGTAAGAATTGTCCACAAATATTTGTTTTGTAAGGCAACAAAAGAATATATGATTATATAAAGTGATACGTGGAGAAGAAAATGTATAAGCTAAGAATATAACAAAAAGGACTAATAGTGGCGAGAAGATCTGGTAAGAAGTAATCACCAAACACTGAAAAGTATGTAGGAAGG
>JAKWJA010000657.1:0-99331 GCA_027704765.1 Solanum habrochaites
AGAAAATCCTTTCGAAACATAGGAAGACGATGTCCATTATCTAGCATGAGGAAATGAATATCACCGGCTTTAGCCTTTTATCTATCTAAACTTCTCTTTGAAGCTCTCAAAATGTTGTACATGCACCAAGAGCCGACGCAGATCAATGTACCCCAATAAGATGTGGTAAGTACTCTTTTCCACCATTTCGGACACCATACCAAACAAAAGTACTCATTTAGCCTATAACATCTGCAACAATTGTTTGTGCATATAGGTATTAGTGAACTTTAGAGATTTAGAGCATATTCCGCCACACTAGACTTAAAAATTGGTTTGACCAAAAGTAATAACTCTATAACATTGTCTTTTCATATTCTAAGGGAAACAAACTTCAAGAATATTACTTACATATTTCCACACTCTACAGACACTCTTCCACTAGTCTTGCCTCTTTCTATTATTGTTCCACATTTGAGCAACACTTTACATTGATAGAGTGTTGATTAAGCCCCCTCCCTACCCCACTCACTCCATAATATTTCTTACCTTAAGAAAAGGAAGACGAAAGAGTATAACCACCTCAATATACCTTTTAAGATCTTCATAAACTTTCTGACCATTAAAATATTGGAGGTCCTCCTCGTAAAAAATTATGACTTTGAGTCGTTCGATACCAAAAAAGGGGTTTCATGGGGGCTCCATAATATCTATTGGCTTTGATGTATAGCTTGATTTACAATATTTGAAAAAGCCGATCTGAACTTCACACAAAATAGAACAGGGAGGACAGTGAGTGAACAGACGTGTGATACAGACACAGCCAAGGATGACCGAAGAGTGCGGATGAGCTGGGGAGGATTTCTTGGTCCACATTGTCCACCCTTCTTTCTTCTAACAAACATTGTCAAAGACATATCCTTGAAGACCATAAGGTAAAGATTAGGAAATCGAACTTATAGAGTTTAAAACGCTACCTCAAGGACTCAGAGTAATGAAAGCGTAGATTATACTATAAAGATGTGTAGGCCTCTCACTCATGAATGTGGTGCTCTTCACATAATGGAGCAAGACTCTACTAAAGTGGCTTATGAGACATCTTAGACCATTCTAAACTTGTTCTCGATTACCAAGTTTGTCACAACCAGGGGTACCCACTATAGTAACATGGGTATGGAAACTGGGAACTCATTCAAGCAACATAGAATATCCTAATATAAGGAATAGAACAATAGAGATCAATAACATTTAAGTCAAAATACAATTTATAGAAAAATTGAAAAGTCTAATAAGTTAGCTTACCATAGCAATGATTACAATCACATGAATGTAGGCCTAGCAGATAATCATGTTAAAAAGGTACAAAATAGAAATACAATAAGGTAAACATGAATCCTCAAAAATGAATACCACCATGCTCAGGAGTTTAAAGTCCAGCTCATAGCAAATAAAATTAGAACCCTGTCTGTCGGGCTCTACATTTGTAAACAATGATGGTTCGGTAACAATATATCTTAGTCCTAAAGTATAAGATGCTAGTTATGCACTAGAATATTTAAAGCATTGAAACCAAATAAAATTTTCATTTACTCACTGCAATTTACTAAGTAAACATGTTATAAGAGGTTGGAATAAATAAAAGTCATAAATGATTTGTCAATGCAAGCTAAATCAACATAAAACTTTGAACACCGTCAGAGCTACTCTTTAGTAACTAGTTATTAATTATCATATTATGGGAAAATTGAGTATTATGACATACAACCAATGTGAGTATAACATGTCTCCTGGTGGCTCCTTCTAACCGAAAAAAAGGGTGTTATACTTGACCCAAAGTAGAATCAAACATTCTACGCTTCTAAGTGGACATAGCAAATCAACTTATGGGGCACATAGTTATGGGATAAGACAAGATTTCTACTAAGAATCTCGGCGCCCCCAGAGAGTCCATTCTTATGAGAGTGTTTCTAGAAACTCAACATTTACTCACGTGGACCTTCCATATCATGTGGAAAATTCACTTTGTGTAAGACAATTCTCGCCAGAATACTATTTCATGACTTATTCTCATACTATGGAAATACACTGCATCTGGGCAAACCCAGATAGTTTCATTAGAGATTATTCTTTTCATTTATTTAATTACGTGAGAAGAAAACTTTTCACACATGCTAGCTTGTGTTTATGAAAAATGTTATCACCACACAACATAATACCTCATCATTTAGAAACTTAACTTCAAGAGTACCCTTACATATTACATATTTCATAAGTATAAATAAAACTCTACTTTTACCCTTTCATGGTTTAAAAATAACATCTATTAAAATCCACAATTATGAAAATCATCGGTTTTGAATTTTATCATTAAATTTCATTCTTCTATTACTTCATGCATTCGCTAATTTAAACTCCTCTTTAATAGTTAACAACCACATTATATGATCACAATTTGGAAAAAGAAAAAAAAAGAAGGGAGGGTTTGCATGGGTTATAGGGTAAAAATCATAAAACCAGAGTAAATCATAAATTAATTTCAATTTAAACATAATTCAATCATAAGATCAATAATCAGAGAATCCAAATGCTGATCTAAAACTTATTAAATGGGGAATTCTACCTTTTCAAATAGAGTAATTGGAGACTCATTGAAAGAGATTCATGGATTAAACTATCATACATTGACTCCACTACTAGCCTTAAATAGAGAATGGGGATCCTTTCTTCAACCATTGTGAATCTTCTCCACTTTAGCTTTTATCGAGAGAGAATATTTAGGAGAGATTGATGTCTCTTTGCTGGAATTTAAAGAATGAATTAATGTGGTGAATTGGTTGGTAAACCCTCTTATATATTGGTTTTTTTTTTTATTAGTCAAAGAACATAGTATAGGAATTAAATAAATAGGAAAGTCTCAACTACCATTGAAAATAACTATCAGTAGTGACCCACATAATCCCTACGAAGGACTATGAATGGATCTACGGTTTGTTCTGCACTCCGTTCAGTCCAAATGAATGACTTGTGCCCAAGACCCATGGCTCATGAACAGTCATGCTTAAAACCTACGTAGGTCCATCAGTGGTTCTGGCTTGGGCCAAATTTTTGGGCCTCTTCCTGGACCTACCTGAAGCTGTGCCGATCCACGTCCCGTGGTTGGCCCTGTGGATGCACTGACAACTTTTTAATTTTGGAAGGATTCTCTATATCGAGTGTGTTTTACAATATATTCTACCTTAGGGTTTAGGTTGGGTTCGTTCGAGATCATAAGTGTCGATTTATCAAGGGACGTCGGTAAGCCTAAAGCTGACAGAATTGTGTCTTAGGTATACTATAAACAAAGCGAAAAGAGCCAATTGCCCTAAAACTAGTAGTCGAAACCCCACCCATGACTCTTGTAAGAGATCATGGAATAAATTTAACGATCCATCTCGCACACTCTTCTATAGATTTTAGTGGAAATTGTGCCCTTAATATGGATCTGACATAGCCGCGGACACCACCGACGGTTTCCATTGGTCAGGTCGTGGTTCATTCCCTTGAAAACTTTTGGCGGAACAATACACAACCCACATACCTAGGGGCCTTGTTGGCCTTTGGGGATGGCACCCTAAAGCTCTCTCTAAAATATGTGCCCTTTGTCAAATAGTGAATTTTTCTGGAGCCATTCTTTTTTCCACTACTATAAAGACGACATGAGTGGCCTCTAGGGATAAATAGACGAGCACATTTCTATTTAGGACCCTATTAGACATACATCTGGAAAAACACATCAAACCTCATGCACAAATGGTGTACAATATAAGACAACGTTAGCATAGTGATAAGGCAAAGAATAATAGTGAAATGTAAGGACTTTCAACTACAAAATTACAACACAAAGAACCCTCTTGATGAGGTCGAGTTTTGTAAATAGGAATTGGTTTTGCCTTAACAACAGTTTGAACCCAAAAATAGTTAGATTTGCATGCGTCCTTTCCATGTCAATTCTATCTGACAAATCTCTCAAGCAGTGATAACTTTTAACACAACCAAAAAATAATTCGTACCAGCCCAATTCATTTTCCTTGAGACTCTATCCACACTTTTGGAATTATGAATGGAAAGATCCATTTCAACAACAATATCCTCCTTCAGGCTTCTTAGGGTTGGAAAACTATCTTTGTTGAAACTTAGGGGACAGAGCATCGGATGACCTGATAGAAAACCTTTGTCAAACAACATTAGAATGACAGTCCGCGACCTTTGAAGTGAAATGTCAACATCATCGGCCAATTGCCCATTTTGTCTCCCAGACCTTCATAGGATGTCTTTCTATTTTTTGACATGAACTTCCAACAAGGCAAATTTCATTTCCTAATGATCATAGGGTACCGATTCTTAACCACCATTCACCATACTCGCGAAACAAAATTGCTAATCTTTTCCTAGATCGACAACTATGTGAGAGATTATCTATATAGTTTGTAAATGTCAGCATTACCCTTAAAACTCATATTTTTTGGATATGTAATGAATTAGAGTCCCTTCATATCAGGAAAGCAAGCCTTAATGTTTTCTCGATCAAGAGGAAACGATCAACTGATCTCACTTCCCTTCTTTTGTTTAACCAAAATTGAGCAACACCATTATGTTATAAGGGCATCCAATTCCGCTTTTTCCACGTGGAATCCACTACCATAATCTTTCAGGCATATGCCTCTCATCAATATAAACTAGTTTTGTAATTATATATATTTTGACCATAATCGCAACGATTTACATGTCTAATATCAACACCATATGATTAAGACGTAATTGTATAACAATCAAAATCCCAAAAAAAAAGAATCAAATTAAAAATTACTCATAGTAAAGAAAAGCAAGGATTTTGATCACATGCTATGCAAGAAAAAACAACAAAATCAATACTAAATATGCTATGTGGGAAGTTACCCACTAATTCTATATAACCCAACCACAATAATTTTTATCCCATAAAGGTTCATCATCCAATCTCAAAATAGTTTTGATCAATTCAAATATTGTCAGTATTTTGTAAGGGAATGATACAAAGTGTCGATTAACAACTTACTCCTCACTTGAATGACACTTTCATTAAACCTCCATAAAAGTTTGTATTCGAGGATTTGAGGAAGTTATAAAGAGTTAAGAGGAGCATCTTCAATGACAACTCTTTGGGATCTCTCCCCCAGACTCTCAATTCCATGAAGACCCTTGATTCCTTAACAAATTCGTCGCGTCGCACGACACAAAACCCATTGATTCTCACACCCATAAGCATGTCCTACACTAAGGTGCTCGTTCTTCATATTGCTTTTGTTCGACACCTAAATACCCAATTGGAATAAAAAATTCAAGTTTGTTCTGTTCATCATTTCTATAATAGGAATAAGGAAACAAAAGAATGATTTGAAACCATTCAATGTGAGACTTCTGTCACTTTCATTGGTAGAAGAACGACACACACAAAAAAATAGGCATTAAGAAAATATGAGACACTCTAAATTAATTTAAAAGTCAAAATTGAAATAACCTGTTATATTAAACAATATATTATTTAAAAAAAGAACCTAAAAGGAAGAATTTCATTTTCAAAGGGAGAAGTTTAATCCTAAAAGGAAAGGGGGCAAAAAATCTTCTAAAATCAGATAGTTTTTTTTTTGGTTTTACCTCAATTCAAAAATCCTTTTCAACTCATTTTAAATCAATTTTTTTATGTATAACATATGTTCATAAAAGTTAAAAAAGAGTGGTCAATATTAATATTTCTTGAATTAAATTGTAACAAAAAAATTTTCATGATCGCAAATAACAAAATAGTTATTCTGAAAAAAAATAGGAAAAAATAATCAATTGTCAGAGAAATCTTCTCACTTTTTATCTGATCTTCTAATATTGTAATATATAAATTTTTTAAATCAAACAAATGAGTATCTATGGAAATTAATGTTCCATGTATAGTTTTGGAACGCAATAACACAAATCAACATAAAACAGAAAGAAGATTTCGTAAAAAAAATCCAATAATATCTTTGGTTGTGGGACAAAATATCCTATTAAAGGTATGAGGAGACTCACTAATAATATTAATTAATCTGATTCAAAAAGATTTATAAAAAGAACATAACTGTTTCAATTTTTTTCTTTTCACAATTTCAAGAAAAAAATTAGTCAAATAAGATTTTTTTTTTAACATTCATAGTGGAATTTGCTGGAATATTGAATAATGGATCAATTAACATGCTCTTGTAGCAATAGGCACATTTAAGGGCAAAACAACTGGCCACGTAAGTTATTGATGTGTTTGCTATCAAAAGGAATTCGCCTAATTCCTCTTACTAAGAAACAAAGATTAATCCTATTCACAATTAATAAGTGTCTGTGTATACGTTAATTGAATAGGGAACCGAGGATATTTTTGTTGTTATATATTTTATGTTGCTTTAACGTTTTCATGTCACATTCTCTCTTTTTAACGTTTCTATTTTTTCACGTTTTGAAAAAAAAAAAAGATCTTTTCATTTTAAAGGAAGAAGCTGGAACAGTTACCAAGTTAAACTTCCTAAAATGTCTTCTCTTATTTCCAAGGAACTTTATCTTGGGTCAAAAGTCGGGTGGGACAATTCCGACCACCAAAAAACATTATTATACTGCAGGTTTTTGTAGGAATAATAAATTTTACCTTTCGCTTAGTCCCTAATATATATCTTGAGATTATATTCTCTGAGGAACACCGACTTATGTCATTTTTAAGGGAATAGATGCGTTATGTTCCAAACCATTACAGCACCTGGTTTGAGATATACTATTAAAATTTCTCGAATTATTAAACAGTAATCCCTTAAATTTTCTCAACTCCCAACATCTTATTGATTAAAGCATCCATATGGCTCGAGTAGAATTAGAAGTCTGATAGTATATCATTACATCAATCAAATATCGGATTACCTATATCTATCTCCAAATCATAGACAAATTTCACCAAGCGCCAAACTTCAGAACTAAAATCAATTTCTAAAATAAGCTGAAACGAACTTTTCATATCACTTAAGGACCCAGTTGGATTTTAAAAAAGGTGGTGATGGAAAATGAAAGAGTTGCACTATTTATGACGAGTGTGGACTTTTATGAAATGTTGCGACTTTGATGAAAGTTGTGACTTTTATGAAAAATTGCAATTTTTATGAAAAGTTGTGAACTTTTATGAAGGTGACGACCATTCTGAAAATTTTTGTGACTTTTTCAAAGGGTGTGACCTTTTGGTAAGCCACAATAAGACCCCTTTTGAACACCAGCCTTTGTTTCTATAAATGAGGGGGATTTCCTCTCATTTAAAACAGGAATTCATGGACTTCTATTCAACTACTAAATCTAGTATTCTACGTATACTTTCGGTCGGAATGTTCGCTGACAGGAAGTTTTTGGTATCTATACTCTGCCGGGTTGAGATAATTTACCCTGGGAGGTCATATTCCAAATCACCTCGGATTACTCGAGGAGAATAATTTCCTTAAGGGGACACTGTGAATTCAGTGTGGACTGATTCTTTTCCTATAAAAATTTCAGAGATTCTCGTACGTGTTTTACAAACTTTAGATTTGTTGAATTAGGTTCAGTTCTTCTCTTGTTCTTCAATGGTTCATTAAAATTGGTAATTCGTTGTTTCTGCAAAAGTTTGTTGGAAATCAGGTAGTCTTCAGACACATATAAACAATTCTTTCTTTAAGAAAAATATTTAGTTATATTTTTTTTTAAATCTGTTCTGATTCTAGTTTCGCTACTCGTTTTAATTTCCTGTTGTGAAAAGTGTTCTTAACTTGGTTTTCTTAAAAGAAGTTCAAGTTTTTCTAAGTATCGTTTGGAAAACAAGAGAAACAACAATTAAGGAAATTACTATACTGTGAGATGTTTTTGCTTCTACTAATTGAGAGAATCATCATGGAAGTAGAAGATAAATGCATTACTTCTACATAATTCGTTGCTTTGTTTTAGCAAAGTCTCTAAGTGAGAAATGTAACAAAAAAAATTTTTATGGTATTCAGTTTTTTTAAAGATACCAGGTGGTAACATTCTTATTAAATTACAAATGAGGAAAATAGTTTTCTAAGAGTAATCATCTTGATTTTATTTTTTTATTATGTGTTATCTTGAAAATAGATTTGCAACCATATGGTTGTGGAAGAAATTTAATTCGCAGAATTGTTGCTTTTAAAATCTTCTTTTTTTAGTTTGAAAAATGAGAGAGCCATATTTTTGTTTGACTTAAAATAGTTGTCAAATTGTTATAGTTGGAGACTATTTAATAAGTAAAAACATTTCTATGTGATCAAAGAATATGTGTTATTCTGTCTGAAGAAGAAAAAAAGGCTTTGTTATAGTTTTTATCCATGAGAAATGTTAGTAGTGTGTCGATTTTGTAGACTAAAAACTTTTGTGGTTTTATACTCGGTATAAATTAGGACTCTTCAAATGATTTGAGGAATATATAAAAATTCACCTAATTAAGTCAGTATGTACTTTGATTTTCAATAAAACTTCATGTAATTTAGAATTAATTGTACAATTTTTTTGTTGTCCTTATTGTTAGTATTAAACTAAGTGGTTATGTCTATTTGATGAGAGAGGAACAATACAAATGCCTTCGGAATTTGTTTGTGATTTTGTGAACTCTAGGATGAACTTTGCATGTGTACACATTGTCAAAAGAGAATTGCGTGTGCCCTATAATCTTTGGAGAATAATGTTTCAACCTTAAAATAGTGAAAAAACGTTTTTGAGACCAACATTTGAAAGGTGGGGTTATTTGGTATGATGCTTGGAATCTAATTAAACTTTGGAGCAAATATGAAATCATGATCTTTTGTTTATTGTATACCACAAAATTCTTGAAGTATTATTTGGTATTTGTGGTTGTTGAGGTTTCTCTATTACTAGATATAGTGTGACTAGTATCAAAACATCAAATTATAATATACTTGTTCAAACGAATTTATAATTTCAAAAGAATGGGGTTTTTATGAAAAAAAAAAATCGTTAAATGTTGTGATTTTTCATAAAAGATATGCTATATAATAAAATGTATTTCATAGACATGAATATTGGTGATAGTCATTTATTATGTTTTTGTAAAAATAACGTGGATATAGTGTCTTTTATTGAACCGATAAACCTTTGTTATAGGTAGTTCTATAAAAATATCACATTGAAACTATGGAAATGTCCTTTCCGAAAAAGGTATTTGCAATCTAAACAATGTTTGTATCACCAAATTGAAAGAATAGGAACAAAATAATTAGTGAGGGAACAAAGATATCTCGCGAAGAGCTTTTCAAAAATTCAAAATGTTTTTATTTTCTTACTTGCATGAGTCAATGTTTGTGACATGAACCCAACACTCTGGGCAATGTCAATTACAAAACCTTTGTTAAAGAAAAAACTGATCAACTAGAAGTTTTACCTAACTTCGAGTTCAATAATAAAAATGTCAAGTTTTTGTGGAATCTAAGTATGTTGAGTTCTAGATAAATTATGTGGAAAGGAATTCTATCCCCGTAGATAGAATTGAATTTTACATGAACATTTATGATATTTGAAGTTACCACCATTCATGTGGCGAAAAAAAGTATTTGTTACTTTATTGAGAATTGCATTGGAAATGATTAGGTCTATTTGCTAAAAGGTACGGATGAAGCATAGAAATGTCCTGACAATGTAATATCGAAGTTGAAATTCAGTGTTGTGAAAAAATATATAATAAGTGATAAGAATGAGAGAGATAAATCTCATTGTGCAGAAATAATGTTTGAGAAAGTTAACTATATTAAAATATGCCGTATTACCTCAATCTAATGAAAATGAACGTTGGAAAGAAAATGATACATGCATCCATTTATAAGTTCGTGTTTACACAAAATTGTGTGGAGGAAACCTGTCATTATGCAAAAGGGATCAACAAAAAGTTTTGTCCTTTTAGAAAGAAAGCGATTTGTGTGCTCAGAATACAACTGTTATATGAGAAATGGAAAGAAAGAAAAATTCCAACTGGAAATATTTAAGTGTGGGGTATCTAAGCAAGCGCAAGACTATTCCTAAAAAGAATTAAAATAGGACGCATGACTGTGGACTCGTTAAAAACTTAGACTTGAGAGTCTAGAGAAGGGTCTAAAAGGCCTAGGAAATGAACCAGGATAAGACTTATCAAGAGATTCAGAGGCTAGTAAAATGTTAAGGACATTATTCCTTCGAATATTGATTTTGTAACATTTTCTGTGTCTTCTGTAGACTAATCCTTTGAAAAGATTTGTTGTATTTTTTTTGTCAATAAACCAATATTGAAAGTTAATTGATCTTCTTAAGAAAATAACCTTTGGGTTCAAAAGGAAATCTTTAGAAGGAAAAATAACAGTTGATGGAATGTTGTTGAAAAATACAAAGGCAAAGGATTTGTGTCAAAGGCTTTAGAAAAAGAAATATAAGATTTTAATCTTGTCGATATATATACTCGTTAGAATTAGAATTACATCCATTCGGATGCAAAAATTATTAACTATGGTATATGACCTCCAAATTCATCAAATGCATGTGAAAGAACGTTCTTAAATTTATGAAAGAATTGGAGGAGAGGAAGAAAGAATTTACAGGAAAAACCCGAGGGTTCGAGGTTTATGGACCTGGTAATAAAATAAAGAAAAGATGTGAACTGTTAAGTCACATTAGGAAGGCACCAAAACAATGACATAATTCAATCAAACCATGCGGCAAATGGATTGAAGATGATGTGAATTGAAAGTGAATAAATGTGTTCACATTAAAATTATAAGGTCATTGTTTGTTTGTATATTGGTGATATGTGATCAATCAATTAGAGACACTAATGACATAAATGCTACTAAAGATATGCTTAAAGCAAGTGGAATGAAATTATTGGAGTTGCACTAATGGCGATCTTAGTATAGAATTCGTTAGAGATTTAGGTAGAATTAGAAACCCAGAATTTGAGCACACGTCTCTTGCATTGAAAAAGGTACGTAACTAGTTCAAATAGTTTGAAGTCAAATATTGTAAGTGTACAATAAATCGTGACTTTGCCATTTCAAAAAGAGTGTGAAAACAAAAAATTGACTCACAATTGGGGGATTTGTTGTAGATTTTGGGAAACGCATGATGTATATTCAATAGTGTGTGCGGTTGATATAGCAATTTGCTATTTTAAATTGAGTTCGTTCACAAGATGATCCCAAATAAATTCATTATATGACAATTAAATAGAGTTTATTTGGAGTATTTAAAATATACTTAAAACTATGTCTTGCATTATAACATATCCAATAATATGAAAGCTATAGTGATGCAAAATTGGAATAATCGGAAGAATGAGTAAAATTCAGGAGGGATATGTATTACTATTGGTAGAGGAGCCGTCTCGTAGAAATATTTCAAAAGAGGACATGTATCGCTAGCTTCTACATGTCTTTGAGCTAGGTTGGCTCTGGATAGGCGGGAATAAGTTAAAAGACTCCGGAATTCTTATAGATATTTATTTTTGTCCCAAACCATTGGCATAGTGTGCATTACACTTTCACATTCAAGAGCAAAGTAAGGCATGGAGCATTGACGTATAACGGAAAGGTTCGTCATATACGACATAGACATGATACTGTTAGAAAACAAACTCTCTCGTGGAATATCAGAACTGACTATGTTAAAGTCAAAGGCTAATAGGTGGATCAATTTACAAAAGGTTTCTAATAGAGAGAAAGTTCAAAGATTCATCTAAGGGAATGAATTTACGGGATAGGACACGTCATCATCGCGGTAACTTATTAGCAGACTGGAGATCCCAATGAGCTAGATTCAAGGAGAAAAACAAAGTTAGTTGTGAATGACGGTTCGACATTGTCAATAAAACTCAATCCATTCTCATGATCAAGACAATGTCAGGGACAAGGATACAACATTAAGGCTTGTAAAAGTTAATAAACTTAATGGTTTTAATGATTTTGCTAGTTTGGCAGAGTTGACCAATAGTGTATCTACGCAGAAACACGAGTTAGAAATTACTTGTGAGTGTGAAGTAAGGGTAAGCCTCTTCAAAGAAGATGATTGTCAAAAGCCATCCTCTATACACTCATGAAACCAGAAGGTGTTATGCTTAAAACGAACACAAATGTAGAACCATAGATGGTTAAAGAGTTAATTGTGTGACACATGGTTGTCTAGGTATACACAAAGTTCGAGAGTGAGTTCAAAGATATTGCATATTTAACGATTGACTGAGTATATCCGACATATGTTCACTACGGAAAGTCCAAGGGGAAACCTACTATCAGAGTGCAATAATTCTTGCTTGAAAGTACACATACTTGTTGTTATTTGTCTTCGAGTCCATTCCCCCATTTATGCGGGGGAGATTGTTGGGGATTTAAAAAAGGACTTGATGAATGAAAAATGAAGAGTGGACTTTTATGAAGAGTTGTGACTTTTATGAAATGTGCGACTTTGATTGAAAAGTTTGACTTTTATGAAAATTGCCCATTTTATGAAAAGTGTGATTTTATGGAAATTGTGACGTTTATGGAAGGTTGACGACCCCATTCTAAAAAAATTGTGACTTTTCCAAAGGTTTGTACCTTCCGTAAGGCACAGTAAGACCCTTTTCGCACCACCCTTTGTTTTCTATAAATTGAGGGGATTTCTCTCATTTAACAGAGAATTCATGACTTCTTCTGCAACTACTAAATCTAGTATTCTAAGTTACTTTATGACGTTGAGTGGTTTTGAGGACACCGGAGCTTTTGGTATCTATACTCTGGGTAATTGAGATTCATTTTACCCTGGAAGGTCATATTCCAAATCAAAACCCGGATACTAGAGGGAATAATTTCACAAGGGGGACATGTGAATTCAATGGACTGATCTTTTTCCTATTAAAATTTTTTTCAGATTTTGGTACGTGTTTTACAAAACTTTAGATTGCGATTAATTGCATTTCTTCCTTCTTTTGTTCTTCTTCACTGGTTCATTAAACTTCGTAACTTCGTATTTCTGCAAAAAGTTGTTGGAATCATAAGATTCTTTAGGACAAATATTAACAACAATTCTTCTTTAAGAAAAATTCGTATATTTTTTTAAAAAATCGTTTCTGATTTAGTGATTCGCTACTCAGTTTTAATTTTCTAGTGTGGAAATGTTCCTTAAACTTGTTTTTACAAAGATGTTCAAAGGTTTGTTCTAAGTATGTTTGGAATACAAGATTAAAAAACCACATTCATTTTTAAACTTAAAAAAACGAAAAAAAAGAAAAAAAAAAGAGCAACTGATCATGTCGCTCTATAAGAACAGTCACTACTAAAGGGCAATAATTATTGGAAAACATGATTTGTTTTTAGTTAATTTTCACAAAATTATGGGCTGGTAAACCTTCTTAAGCAAGGATTATTTTGGGCTACCGATAGGAAGTTGACAGTCAATTCACAATGATCATTTATGAATTACTAGCAATTGAAGTGAGAGACCTGAACTACACGAATAATATTTTACTACATGACTGTAATAGCACAAAAAAGAAATGTGTCAACTTTTATATTGTGCTATAAATTTCTTATAGAGTAGGGTTGTGGTTAATGGGAAAAGGATTATGACGGTAGAGAGTAGTTAAAAATTCTGTGTACATATCTTATCTCTTATTTTAACAGAAAAAAAATATTATTTCTTCCCACTAATTTAAAGAAGAGGGGACAAAACGTAATGAAGTGATGAAGTGAATGATGCTCATTGCATACATCTTACTATTAGAACAGTGAGGGTACAGAGGACTGCCAGAGGCACCATGAATGCAGGTGTGTTGGTGGAGACGCGGTTGATGGTTGCGGGAGTTCATTGCCCTCTGGTTGAGCGAAGGAACTCCTGGTCTCTAAGTTGTGCAGCTTGTGGCTCGTCACAGTAATTTCCATAGAAGGAAGTGGAAAATGAGTTGCCTCAGATTGCTCCTCCCCGTCTAAAAGAAAGTTTTGTACCTTCTATATATATTTATATATATATAATCACAATTCTGGTTGTGTTAGGTGTTAAGAACAAGGGAAAAGATGTTTCTTTTACTTTGATGTTCATTTTAGGCTAAAACTTGTTATATAGTGAAGTCATGGGAATGGTATCTATAATGTAATGATTTGAATGGTTGATGAACCATATAGGATGTTATAATTACAAAAATAAGTGGAAGCTCTCTGACAGCAAAATGCGGTATGGTTTTTAATGCTGTACATTTTAAGTTTTATTCTAACTCTATAATTAGTGAACATTTCATGGATAACCATAACACCCAAGTAGTGTTCCTTCTCCTGTTCGTTACACAAGGGGAAAAAACACAAGTGAAATTAATCAGAGACGCAGTGTTGCCTAAAAAGCCTAGGTAACATAAACACAAGGAAGAGCTAACATGCCACTACTTATGTATCTATCGGTGACCCCTCTAAAGTTGACATTAAAATTTTTCACGGAGACATGTTAAATTGAGACAACTCAAAAGTCATGCCCCTACTGGTGTCATTTAACACTTTTTTAGCAATCAGTCAAATATATTAGGTGGTATAACACACTCGCGATGACATGTCGAAAGTGACAAAGAAAATAAAAACATTGACATGCATTTTAAAAATGCTTTTTAAATGACAATACTTAGTATTGTAGAAAGAAAAAGTAGTCAAGACTACATGACATGTGGAACTTTTACACAAAATTTAAAATAAAAAAACCCAACCCTACCAATGCTGTTTTCTCCGCAACACCAACCCAAATATAGACTCTGCGCTATGCCCCCCCACCCCCAACGTCTTCTCCACCTCCGTCAACCTTAAATACCAACCCGTTCCCTGCCCACACATCTTCTTCACCACTCCTCACCCATTTTTTTTTTTTCAAAAATTTTCCGTTATCCTTTTTTTTTCGACATCATCATGAATCGCTGGAACTTCTAATGAGTTGATTGAAATTTTTTATTTAGTGAATATCTCATCTTGAAATTCACTTTTTTGTATGTTGTATCATCCAAAACTATTTCCATGGAGTTTAAGTTTGAGAGATTGTAGCTAAAAAATAAGGACCGAAAATGAAATGAATATTAAAAATAAATTAAATTGAGTCATTCACGCCTTCAGGTTGCATGTATTATACTCACTATGTCATGTCAGTAAAAATTTCAAAATGACTTAATGGGACATGAAAATAGGTATATAAAATGAACAAATGAATTATTAAAGTGTAAAGTTAAATGTTGGTGCAAAATTGGGAGCCTTAATGGTGAGGGCACTTTTTATATTATTATGGTTTAATAAGTGGTTTGATACTTCATCTTTCCCAAATTTTCTAATACTGTATATTTGTTTAGTTTGTCTAAAAAAATTACATCTTTCTATATTTAAGAAACAATTCAACTTTAAAAGTATAGATGATTGAATTATATATCACAAATATATCTGACTTTTCTAACAATTATTATGAAAGAAAAAAATGATTTATAGTCAAAATACATTGCTTAGAAAACAAGTTCACAAAAATTAGTACACGAGCAAAATTATATTCTACAACCAGGGTACAACTATTGTTCTTGTTTTACAAAACCATTGAGTGCCACAATAGTAAATTACATTCGATAAGCGTTCTTAGAGAAATGATTATGAGCTGCCGTATATTGGTTTTTATATTGATAGAACATAATCATGCTTAAGTTAAATATGACCTGGTACATATAAGATGCATAAGTAACTATTGGTAAATAAAAAATACCTAGTATTGTCGAGCTCAATTTTTCATCTCATTGATGCAGTTAACATTATGGTCAATTATGTTTGTTAGACTAACTATACTCCATTTCTCCTAAATTACTTATTCACTATTCTTTTAGTTGTCCTTAATTAATGCTTGCATTTTGACAAATGAAAAAAAGGGTTATATTTTTAACTATTATACCCCAGTTAATTATTGAAAAAAAAATATACTTTTTAATAAACATTAAATTTGTTTAATTCACCTCCTTCAAAATTAATAGAAATAAAATAATAAACTAATTATATTAATTATTATTTTTAATAAGTTTTTGAATTTGAAAGGGAGAATCAAGTATTAAGAGAAAGAAATATATGACTAGAAAAAAATCTGTAGTTGTGCTATTCTATTTGTCTTCGAGTTTATTTTTGTTAGTCGATGTTGTTGAGGGATTGCTAAACTCAAGTACTATGGATGGAATATATGTGTGAAAAATGTTTCTAATTACTGTAGGCTTGAGGATTTTATCTTATTGCCACAAGAATCCTTTCTAGGGAAATGTATTAAGAATAGTTGTTCCAATATTGTATTCGTTACAATTTCAATCTTAATGGCACTAAGTATCCGTCTTGAAATGCCTATCAAGTTAAATCAAACAAACTAAATGGAATAATCGTAGATAGAACTATGCTACCTTTAATTTAAAGCTATTATAAGTTCAAATAATAGAGAAAATTATTTTTTTCATTAAAAGGTTTTTTAAAAATATATAAAAGTAGAAAATATTCATATCGACTATACCGAAGACAAAGAAAAAGGAATATGTAAGGTGGAATAAGCACAAAAGTACGTTGGGGAATGTTCGGATAATTGGGAGGAGCAAGCATTAGGTAATGTAATTCTTATCAGGTATGTGTTCAATCTAAATGCACATACTCGCAGGTTTTTTTTATTTTTTATTTTTTAATTTCAGCATTTCTTCTGTACCAATTATTGGCAGAATCTTCACATGACTCAAACCATATATATAAAAACACCATGTTTTCCATTATCACTTTATTGGACATATTTTATTTATTTTTTGTTTATGGTCACTTTACATTACCCAACTATATCCAAACTATGGTATCTGACATTAATTGGCTGAGTTAATAAAGTGAATTTATATAATATAATATATATCATATTATATATATTATATCATCTATATATTATTCCCAACTATTTTGTACTTCCAGCTCCATCACATGTCCCACCGCTAATATTGACGCTCATTATTCAGATTCATGTTGTGTAATACAGTCACAACTTTGAAAAAAGTATAAAAATAATCACAAAAAATTAAAAATACAACTAAATTTATGAGGTTTAATCGTAACCAAATATTAAAACACAAATAATATATGGAGTTAATCCACAGGATCATGGCAAGATATTACTCTTTTATATAATCAAAAAAGGCTCTTATGTAAAAGTAAAATATTGAGAAGTTTGTTTTGTACACTTAGCAACAAATGATTGATATATTTTATCCATGAGAATGTGAAAACTAAGGGAGTGGATTAGATCGTTACTTGATTCGGTGTGCGTCAACAAAAAATCTAGTTAAGAGTCTTAGGAACATCTAGAGTCTGGTTCATCCAGAAGTTGTCACTTAGTACTTGCGATACTTGGGTCTTTGTTGAGTAATTATCAACCTAAGTCTGCAGGTTAGACTATTTCCACCAAGCTCAAGTCCTATAAATCACGTATCAAATTACGACGCTTACTCTTATCTAATCTTAACCTCTATAATATATATAGGTCTTTCATTAGAATTTCTACAGACAAAAGAAACTAACATGACACGATCTCTAAACAGGCAAATCCATCATTGTTACCTCTCCTTCGGGTTCAATAACCTACCTTTAGATAGTTATCCATTGATATTGTAAAAACAATATTTGGCAAGATAGATGGTATCTTTGTGTTAACCATTGCAGCTTTTTCTTTAGAACATTTTTACATAGTTTTTTTTTTTTTTTTTTTTACCCATACCGCAAAGTCATGAAAATTCCGGAAAAGTGCTATTTTCATTATGAAAACAAATAAGTAAGGCTTTGAGGCTGAAATAAATAGGGAAATCCAGCTTACCAGCGTGTTTGTTATAAGGTCTAATATGAGGAGAGAAGGCACTAGCTAAAAACGATTAATCAAGACATGAAAATAAACTCAAAACCATAATTACGAATAGAAGTATCTATTCTTCTGTAACACCCAAAAAAATTTCTAAAACTAAGACCTAATTATTCAATCACGCCCCGAATCTCCTCCCAGATATGATCGAACTCGAGAATGTTGTTGGTGACAAAAGGAAACTTGGCCAGCTCATTGCTCAGCGTAGACTTACTCAAGTGAAATAGAAAACCTAAATCCAAATTCAAACTCATAAACATCATTAATAAAACTAGTTTCACTCAAAACTAATCTAAATACTAAGATGACATAACTGTTCAACTCAAGTCTTATATACATCATAGGGAAAGGAAAAGATTCCTCAATACTACAGTCTATGAAGTCTCTAAAGACTATGAGGAAGTCGGGGACAATACCTACGACATCCTAAATAAAACAAACCATAAGTGATTGCCCTCTTAGGAAACAAAGCAGTCGCATCACAGCGAACTATAATGTGATGGGCTCAACGAAGCACCGAATTGATTATCCTTAATATTGGATCTACATCATGAACAATGCAAGGCAAATGTCGTCAGACATTTATGTGCGAGCATGTTAAGGGGGAAGCTAAACATAGAGATACATTGTAATAGATAATAGGAAACATATCCTCACCTAAACTCAATTAACTCAATAGAAAGAAAAACAAGGATGCTTCGCAGATTCTAATCGTAACATCTCTAATGATCTATGCTGACGATACAACAGGCTAGGGCAGGCGATCAGATTATCCTATTCCTTTAAAATAGGACATCTTGGACCTGAAGAGATCCACTAAGATATGCCTTAAAAATAATAAGAAATCATCTAATAAAACATATAATCATTTAACCAATGTTGGCATAACATGAATTATGAGGATTTTGAGTTTTCTAAACTCATCCCATCAGTTCTTAATATTACTCCCAATATCATATAAACTCATGCTCCACATGTTTTAAAACGTAACTCTTACTAAATTTGCAAATAATACTCAAAAAGATCCTCCTAAAAGAAGATTAGTACTCAAGACACATCATAAACATTTAGGTTAAAATAAGAGGTTCTCTATTTTCCATGGAAATATTAAATACAAAGGAATACTTATTTCCATTATACTCATTTTGAAATATGAAACTCAATTGTCCTCATACTCAATTGTCATTTACATAACTTTTATAGGCAATTATAGAATAATTGCAAAAGGAATCACAAAAAAATTGACCTTGTAGGACTTTTGTGTGGTTTAATTTGTGATCAACGACAAATAGCCTACGTTTGAGTGTCTACGAATGAAGAATTAAGTAACCTAACCAAGGGTGTGTCGTTGTGTCCCCATGGTCGGTTACGGAAAAATAGTAGTTACAATAATTTTGTTCTGTCTTTTTTTTTTGGAGTACCTTCAGACATTAATCAAAATAAAACAAAAGAATTCAATTTGACATCAATATCAAAAGGGGATTTTTCATAACGATTAAAAAACAATTAAAATATAAAAGGAGATCAGTATGGGGGAAAGTTTCTCAGGTGTGCCGCAAATTTTTTCGCGTAAACCAATGTTAACATGCATTTGATAGATTTTTTTTGAAAATAATGGTAACTAGGCTATGCATTTATTTGAAAACTAAATTTCTCTCCCACGCGAAAATACCGCATATCAAATGGGTCCTCTTGGATACCCACTCTGCTAATGAAGACAATCGACCTTATCCACAACGCTTTTTTGAAGGACAGGTGCTTGGATATGAAACTTAATCAACCTCTTGGGCGAGTCTTTGCCACCTCACTCCTTAGGAACCCACCCAATCTAGCGGGTCTAGTTTAGTGAGCTCTTCTCGAGCGAAGCACCACAAAGACAGAAACAACCTAGGTTGTATTTGTATTTGCAACTCGAAACCCATCAACTCAACCCAACAATTGGGAGAAATCATCATTATTAAAATACTATCTAACCATATCAACAAGCCAAGATCCTACAATTAACATCAAACCTATTGGATAAATCATACCCAAGACTGGGGTTGTTAGCCAACATAAAGCGAATACACTCCAAATATAACAATGATAATCAAAATCAAATGGGCATAAGAAAATTAAACCTAAATATGATCAATGGAAGAGAATGAGAGCACCCACTTCCAATTTGAGGAGAAAGAAGAACCACTTTCAACAAGTCCACCTAAAAAGCCTCTCCAAACATGAGAGAAAAAAGAAAATAATTAAAACTATGTTTAAAATGGAAATTAACATCATGTTCGGAATTCCTAAAAATAATTAAAGAGTTTGTATTCGCTATCCCAGATGTTCATCCTAAGTATTGCAGGTGAATCCGTCGGGCATTTAGTCGCGAATCACACGAATTTGAACGATTCACCATTCTTTTTTCAGTTCATCACTGTTTGGCTTGCCGTCATTGTCTCTGCTTGTTGTAAAACCTTGGGCCCCGGATAACTTCTACTTTGTGACACACCCATCAGCCAGCTACACAGGCCCCCCCGCACCATGGTCCTTTTCCACCTTCCAATCCATTTCGTCAGGGCGAACATTGTTGAAAAAAAAAAAGCGAAATGCATCTCTTAAGAAAAGATTCACCGGATACTTGGTGGAAGCTCAGGGCTCAAGTTCAGCTCTTTTACATCTTTTTTGTTCAATTTTGCTCCTAAGTCCATGTATACGATTTATAATTTTAAAACATCAAATAATTAAAAAATTCAAGAGATTTCAATGAGATATTAGATAAAATGAGCCAATATAAGGACACTAATATAAATTAAAGTAAAAACCCTAAATGAGTCCCATTCTGAATTAATCAACACCCCTAGGACGTATCAACACCCCCAACTTAAAACCTTTTGTTTGGCTCAAGGAAACACCAAGTTCACAGTTCAAAAATAGGATGTCTAACCCCTAGTGCTACAACCCAGGATCAATCCTTAACATTACACAATAAGACTCAAAAGTAATCATGCTGTTAGCTTCGCTCCAATTATATACTCAAATCTTCAAGTGACGACACAACAAATCAAGATTCTCGTTACTCGCGATACTCTCTTTATGAAAGTAATGCTAAACAAAATTATCTCAATTCCATCACAAAAAGAAGGACTCATATTCACACCACAATGATTAATCAATTTATGATAAGGAATCAGATTAGATTAAACGCTCATACTCACAAAGAGGAACCACCAATGCATGATTTTACCCCCCCAGAGGTTGGATTTATTTCTAATTGATCTTTGATTGGCTTATTCAACACACAAAGGTCTGTCTAAGGCATTGTATGGGCCAAAGGGTGGCAAACAAGAACGATTTTTGGCCGGCGATCCGGTTCCAGCCGGTTCCCATAAGGTCCGTACACGGTACGGTTGAAATGGTAAGGAACGGTCTTTTGGTATCCAGAACGGTTCCCGGTTTTTTATCCGTTTGAACGTTCGGTAAGAACGGTTTCGGGACCGATCCGAATCGCAAGAACCAATTTAGTCAATTTTTCAATTTTTTTTATAATATGGCATTTTATTGACGTTGGGACCTTCTGCCACCCCTTTCTAACCCATTTACATAAAATATACCTTTTTTTCCATTTTTAAATCACAAAATCACTACTTAACAATCTCTTACAATCTCTCAAAGTCTCAATTTTAAATCTCCATAAATTATTAATTATTATATTGTGATAATGGACTTGGAGTTTAAATTTCGGAAAGCTATAATAGGAATCTATCAATCCGGCTTTGGTATAAGTCTACTTTTACGTCACGTTTGTACATTCGTTCCCACTATCACTTTAATTGTATTTGTTTATTAATTTAGTTTGTTTATCTCTTTTGTTCTATTATTTTCTTGTTTTCTATAATATTTAATTATTTTGAATTTGAACAGAATTCGGAAGAAATAGTGGTTAAAAGACCAATGTTCGTAATTAAAAAAATAACACGGGGGAAGTAAGTAGTTTTGTTCTAAAAATTTGCCACCTAGACATTTAGTTAAATAATAATGATTCTACTGTGTTATGAAACTTTTTTTATGTCACAAAGACCTATGAATTTAATTCTGAAAATGAAGTAGATCATGAGTCTTTAAATAGACATTATACTAATTTGAGGAAGAATTACAGAGAAGTAGAGAAGTGAAAATAAATGAGGAAGATGAAGAGGACCCCTACCCCGGCTAGTCCGGTTATCGAAGTCTCTCTTAACTAACTTTTTCAAATTGTGCCCGGTTCGTGTTAAAAGATCGTTAGATGGAAATTTTTTATACAAAATGAGGCAAAAAACTACTGTTACGTGCACTAAATGTAATGGTATGAAACATGTAACTCGGGTACACAGGGGGAACGGGACGACTAAGAAACACATTTCGAAAGTGTAAGAAAGAATTGCTCGCTAGATGATATAGAAAGAGCTAATAGAAATGGAAAATCCATACCCGAAAGTTCCTATGGGTGTTGAGGTTTAAATGTTCAAGGTGTAGTTTGTTTTTTTTAACAAAAAAAAAAAAGTCAAACGGCTAGTCGAAGCACATACCGCATGTATAGTAAAGAAAAAGATCATAGAGAATTAGATTAAAATGAGTTGTTGTTTTGTGGTTCACTTTTTATTTCCTTCCATCCTATTTTGTTGGATTATATTCGAGGAATTATAAACTAGATTAGAAGGTATTTCCAAGAAATCAATTTTAATGTGTATTTTTAAATATCAAAAGAATATTCTCATTTTCTTTGTTTTTATTTCTTATTAGGATGGTAGTTATCTATTACTTCTGATATGGGATGTAGTCCTAATGGTAGCTATTTTTTTACAATTACTTGCATTGGATTGACCATGATGTAACCATCAACAAATAATTAGCGTTAAATATGGACGAAAAAAATCGTTCTTAATAGCATCGAAAGTAGAAGTTAGGCTCTAATTTACAATAAGAGGTCCCTTTAATAATGCTTATATAATTTAAGAGCCGTTTATTATTTAAAAAAAATTAGACTTTTGTCCAATTGATTACTGATTGTTGTCAAGTAAGTGTGCCGCACCCATGTTTATAATGTAGCTAGTAAAAGATTGGTATTTATAATTTGGATTTCTTGTTAAAAAATTTGGACTGCTGTAATTGGCATTTTTAAAAAAAAGTAAAGCCAGAATACAGAATTTTAAAAATCGTTGTAATGAAGGTGGACTTGCATATAGAAAATTCCAAAAGAAATATGCACTAGATGTAATTCTTTGATTTAAAATGCTTCAAGTTTGCATATGTTATCAAGAACCGGACTACAATAGGTTAATGCTCATAATGCGGATCCGAGTGTTAGTTTAGCATTGGCTTTTGCAGATGCAAAATACAAAAAGAACTGATTGATTTTTGAAGTGTTTGTTTAGAGCAACAAATGCATGTTGCTTGTCAATATGATCCTACTATTCTTCTATTTTCGAACTATGGGTGCTATTTCATTTGAATTGCAAAATATAAAGGAAAAGAACAATTTAATGAGCACTTGCTTTTATGATTGAAAAATTCAAAAAATATTTTTTCTGTATTCTCAAATCTATTTGACTGCTAATACATTCATCAATTTAAATTAAAGAGGTGAATGTGAAAGAATGGTTGGATGAAAAGTTTATGTAAATTTAGAATAAAGATGAGGAACTCCTAGTGTGAAACAATGTAAAGTAGTATTTATACAAAAGGTTAGAGATTTATATAATCCATCTAAATTGATTGAAAACATATACAATAGTTGAACCTTCATCTTATAAGACTATTAAGTGTTGATATGGATGATTAGATGGATGAATATATTGAGCCTTTATCTTCTACTAATAATGATTTGATTTATATGTTCAAACAGGCCGGGAAAATGATTAGGCAATGAAGAGGACAACTTCAACTCCATATTAATGTGGTGGAAGGAAGAATCGTGAAAAATCAATTTCTGACCCGTGCTAGGATTGTCGGGTTGCTAGCGATTCAAGCATCATAAGTCGCTTCAGAAGCAAGCCTTTAGGCACGAGATTATGATGGAGATCATCGATATTCATTAGAAAATGACAGTTGGAAATATCGTGTTCTTTCGAGAGTGGGTCAATGCCGAAAGAAGAAGCACCGAACAAAGAAGAAGCACGAACCAAAACCACTATTAGTAGCCAAATAGAGACCAAATCTAGAATTAAGTTATTTGTTGAGAATAGTGATGTTGACATGGAAGCATGGAAGAAGAACCAATAAGTGGCCAATTCAAAAGAATCTTCTTTCAAAGATACTAAATTTAGAAAACAAGAATTTTAAAAAATGCAATTGTTAGTATAATAATTACTATTCAATCCTCCTAAATTATGTACTCTTATCTCTTTCTAATATTTGTATTGCGTATTAATTTATTATTTAATAAGATACAGGCAATTCACTTGATTTGATTTTTTTTATATAGTCTTTCTATTTAGTCATTTCATTAAAATTTAATTTTTAATATTTTAATAAAAGTTAAATTAAAACATTAAATTCAATATAAATTTTAAAGTTAAATTCAATTTCAAACTTTCTTTAAATCAATATTTAAAGTTTAAAAAACTTAAATTCAATTCAAACTTATGATCAATATAAAAACATAAAATCAATTGTAACTTCAAATCAATCACAACATAAAGTAAAGACATAATCACATCTTCCTTAATACAAGATCATATACAACTCTAAGGACAAAAACATCATCAGTTACCCAAGTCAACTTAAAAGCATATTTGAGTACTTAATCCCAATACAATACACATCTGTTATTAAAAAACAAAGAATGTATAAGAATCATTAATATTACAACATATACCAAGACACTACTCATAACCACAACAAGTGCACAAGTGCAATGAACCAAAGTAAAGCACCATAACATTACTCACCAAGTAGTCTTACCAAAAGATCACAAGCACTGTGGCCTCACATCACATGTATTAAGAGTAATCATATCATAAATAGCAACATAGCCAATAACTGTCATACACGAAACTAAACATCATTATGGATCATCATCATGTAAAGTCAACATATGCATATAACATTTACTTTATCAGTGCAAACCACAACCTCTGTGGTACCTCAAAAACACATCACCTGCAAGAACAATGACGCATTAAAGCCTACCAAGAACCAATTTTTACCTCCATCAATGGTGGATAAGGGATGTTGATAGACTTCACCTAAACCACAAAAGACGATAGAGAGCATGTGAACCATAAAGTGACTTGAGGAAAATCTTCCAATAAAAACACAAAACCCCTGCCAACCTAGAATCTTTACTAAGTATTTCTTTTCCTATTCAAATGAACACACTACCCATGTGGTATATGGACTTAGAGCAATTTGAAACACGTAGGCCTACTGGAGGTGTAGAGAACACTCGTGTCATAATCTTCAACAATTCAAACCATCTTGTTTGTCAGAGATTAAATCCTTTGAGTAAAAAAATTATGAAGACTCTTGTGGTGGTGTATACACATCAAAATTTGAAACGCCATAAGTTAGCCTCCATATCGTCTAGTAAACACAACAGCCGCTAATTCAGATCATCAGTGGATAGTTCTTCTCAGTAATTGTGAGTGCTAGAAGCGCAAACTATAACCTTTCGCGTGTGGCATAAGGGCGCACAAGCAATCCTATCGGGATGAATCAGCATATACAATAGAACCCTGTGTAGCCTACCGACAAAGTCAAAATCGGAGTAGTGGTAAGCCTACTTTCAATGCTTAAAAAGCTGTTTCAAAGCATCCGACCACTCAAATTTCAATTCTTTTGGATCAAAAGTAGTCAAGGGAGATGCAGTTTTACAATGGATGCCACCATAACAAATTATCCTTAGTACCACGGCTTAGACTAAGAAACTTCATATGTCAGACATCAAAGGTCTAGGAAAATTTTCTAAACCGCCCCTCATTTTTTTGGATCAACCTTTGACACTCACTAAAATGACATGATCCAAGAAACGCCATGACCTTACCAAAACTCACACTTGATCTTGCCGAATAGTGGTGTTCCTTCATACTTGGAGGCACCACTCGCAAATGGTCCATAGGTTAACTGTCATTCCTCGAATATACAACGATATCCTCAATAAAAAACAATCAAAAGGCATTATGAAATTTAGAACACCCTATTTCATTTAGGTTCATAAATGTCGCGGGTTAGAGCAACCTTAAACGCATCACCCTAAACTCATATTGGCCATATTTATTTTGATAAGGACATTTTGTGGGATCTTTCTTATTCTCACCTATGTGGTGCTATCATGACCTAAAGTCAATTATGGGCAAGAGGCTTCCCCTTGGTACTTTATTGAGTTACGGGTGGTAGTAAATAAACATCATAAGGACCCATTTTTTTATTTACAAAAATGTACTCGAGCAACCCTTGGGGAAAATACTAGGTCGAATTAAGACTTTATCTAGTTTAAATCCTTTAGTGAGCCTCCCACTTTTCCAATTTCTGCAGGGCCATCTGTTAAGGATGATTGAAATGTGATTTTATCCGTTAGCAAATCAATAAAAAAAAAAAAAAAAAAAAAATTAAATTTCCCGTTAAGGAGAATTCTCATAAGATCATAGGAAAACCCCTCCAAAAATTCGTCCACTAAGGGGAGTTATCAATGGAAGGAGTTTCGAGTTTAAACGACAGTCAAAATTGGGGTTTATAAACACCTTTAGGGATAATATACAAGATTTTGATAAGAATGATACGACCCTCTAGGAATATAATTCCCCACCTTCCACTATAGACGGATTATAATTAGGAAAATTAAAAATTGACTTATATTTCCTATAATCCAGGAAGAAGAAGAAAACAGTATGAACTAATCCATCCCATTAATGACAGAAAAAATGGCCAAAAAAATGCATCACTATTATGAAGTACTACTAATTTAACATGGGGTAACTCTATGGGGCAACATTAAGGCGAAATTTCTATAGACCTTTTTGGAACACTGAAACACCTACCGAGGTAGTCACCATAAAAGGCCATTCAAAGTATCGGGAAAAATTCAAACTTATATCTCAAAAGGAGAACTAACGACAGTAGAGGAACTTGGATCAAGTAAAGTATACAATATTTAAACAGAAGCTGGTAACATCGGTCACCAATCGTGAACTATCTTCACCTAGAGTAAAGAGCATAATAGTGATTTTTTCTGGGAGCATCAAGATTAGAACCCACTTTCGTCCCCACTCCCCCTTGTCTGACCAGTTTTATGTATCATTAAAGGACAATCTCTGACTTGTGACAACTTTTACCATACCCGAAGAAAATTGTCATCACAACTAGGAATTCACATCTATGTCCACAAAGTAGTGCTTATCTGCTTGGTGAACCTGCACCTTTTCCTTTTTGAGATTATAGGGTTATAATCTAACATAATCAGGCCTTAAAAATGTTGGAAGGGATTGATTGTTTCACCTCTTTATTAAATCTAGGTATCTTGAATTTTCAACCTTCCCATTGAAGAACCAAATCAAAGACAAGCCCTATGTTCACCTATTCCTCCTCCTTAGCTACGTCTTTACTTGTTACGAATGAACTATTAGACGGGAAATATTTCATATATCATGAAACAGCATATCCAATGAACATCTTCCACCAAGTCATCATTTTAAAATTACATAATAGAAAACAATTGATCTCATCCATTGGGTTAGACACAAGGATGGAGCATACTTAGACCAAAGTTTGAAATTACGTAGAGTAAAGTACATTCATACATCCTTGACGAAGGTGATGAATTCTTCATCTTTTAGTGCCATGCACCGAGCTCACCCCTTGAGACGCAGACACAGAACCTAGGACCACAAGTGTATCCAAGCTAAACTGCGGCATGATAATGAGCATAATAAAGATAATA
Organism: Solanum habrochaites; assembly: GCA_027704765.1. NCBI lineage: Eukaryota > Viridiplantae > Streptophyta > Magnoliopsida > Solanales > Solanaceae > Solanum > Solanum habrochaites. The sequence continues at coordinate 27,815 of JAKWJA010000657.1, forward strand.
AATGATGCGGAAGCTAAATCATAACTTATAAGGAAAATCTGGGGCATACCCATATGCTAAAACATATTATTATTACCACTGAAGAGTTTAATACAAATGAAGTTACCAAACTCAGCACTAAGGTGAAAACGGTTTATGTCTAAAATAAGCCCTCTAGATTAGACTTGAAATACTGGACAAGACCCATTTTAACTAGCAAAATATTAAATTAAATGACTCAAAGACTAAAATGAAACTCAAACTGTGTCTCGGATTAATGAGGAATCACACGAATTGTTGATTGTAGATCGGAACTTGATCTATGTGTGATCTGGATGCTGAGAACATTGAACCTAAATGACGAGAAATGTAGCGCCACCTATGTGTCAGTATGAAAGGTAATGAGCATGGAAGAATTAGATATTAAAGGTTGAAAAATAAACCTGATTGAGCGAAGCACAGAAAGCCAAGTATAATAATCGAACAGATATACTAAATTCTAAGCTACTAAACTTAATGGAATAATGACCAATTGAAACAATTTAAAACTAAATACTGACTATATTGATATAATGGTCAATGCATAGAGTATGATTGATCTTGTAGGAGCTAATAATACCGATACTTAAAACTACATTAAGCTAAATTTGGGTTTTAGATAACCCCATCGAGAGGACTCAATATACCTGTCAAAGGTATATAAAGCATGCGTGATGATCACTAAACTGATTGCCCCAATAGGCGAATATTATGGTACTAGTGGGTCGCTACCATAGTCCACAAAGGTGGTATTATGCTCTCCCAATTAATCTATATTTACTGACTATGTCTGGAGTTTCTAAAATACTATGGAATAGCTCAAAACTAATTCATTGAATAGAATGACAACAATTAATCTAGTAATTTAAATTGTTAGTTATAACTGAGGAATGGATTATCTGAAAGTATTGGAAACTATATCTGACTAGCATGTGTAATTCCAAGAACTAAAGAAAAGAAACAAAATGATAGGATTCTATTCATTAAATAATATAGTAATAACATGCTAATCTGATTGACATATATTTCACTAAAATTACAAGTTGAATCAAAGTTCGAGAAACCCTTAGGGTTTATATGATAAGAGACAAGGAAGAGGAAGGAAAAAGAGGGAGCCCTTATCCCTCACCCCTTTCGTTGCCCAATGTGTGGTAGGAACCCACAGTAATCTCACATGCCGGTGATGAAATCCACGGAAAAAATAATTAAGTTTTGGCGTTGGAACCGTGGAGCTTTTGGGTTCTTGAAAGGTTCTTGGCTTTTTTCTCTTTCTTCGTCTTATTTGCTAACATTGGAGTTAATATCTTGACTTACATATTGTTTTAATATGTTGTAGGTTACTAAAACTGACTAAAATATGAGATTTGGGTAAAAACAACAAACTTAGGGTTTAACGGATGGGAAAGGTACAAAAGCCATGGGAAAGTTGTTGTAGGACCAAAAACGGCCATCATTGACTTCAATCGTCGACCAACGCCCGTCTTTGGATCCATGACTTGGCTATTCGACAGGAAATACTAAAAATGGTCAGAACTTTATACTCGGAGTTCTTCTGAGTTTTTCAGTTTGTGGCAAGAATTCTAATTAAATTATTCTACTGTGGGTTGGTCATTGGACACCTAATTCATCATGTGCTAAGATTTATTAACCATTGTGAAGTTGAACCAATTGCATTTCCCCACCTTAACTATCTTCTAATTCCCTCCTATGTACCGTAGGTCCACCTACGGGACCGTGTAGTCATCCGGAGCTCTCTCGTCAGGGAGTGGGTTAGGAGGGTCTTGACGATGGTAACGGACTATGCACCTTCGTCGACCTACAGAAAGTCGTCCCTAAGTCGATCAAGACTTAAACCAACATTTCTAGGCTGATATTTTGGGAGTTTCTGAATTCCCCATCGACGTTGTGCAAGACGGACCATGGGTCAATCTACGGTCCATTGATTATCTCGTCAGTTTTGACTGTGAATTTTCTGAAAAAACTAATTTGTGTCTTTTTGGATACGGGTATTACATTATCTCCCCTTGGGACATTCATCCTCGTAATGAAGATAACTTCCTGAAACAGAGGGAGGAGAGAGCTTGCAAACCCTACTACTAAACATGAGAAACTGATGTTCTGACTGAACTTGAGTTTTTTCGATACACATGCAAATACGTTGAAAAGCAAGGAAAAAGTTGACTAACGACAAGGATGAGAGGACTGAATTAAGAGACTAGATGTTTCAATGAATGACGGGAAAAACTGACGAGTCGTAAACTATTACCTCAAGTTGGAGTGGAATTAGAGGAAAGAGGTTGAGGAACATTGCTTTCTGGCTGCTTCTGCTTACCAAGTATCTGCCTTAGGACTGACTCCCCAAAAAAACTGACCTAAGTAACTTTTTTATTTCTAACTTCTAACTTGACGCTCAAGCATCTCAAACTGGTACATCCTCATAAGAAAAACTTACTTTCACCAACACACTCTTAATGGAACTATGGTCGGGGTCACCAACACTCTCATTTAGAGGAGATGTGGAACGACCGGATTGAACTACTTCAATTTCTTATGGCAACTTAATTCATATGTACCTTTCTACCCGTTTCAAGTCATTAAGGGCCTACAATCAGTACTAACTCACTTAAATCCAAATCTCATCACACCTTTATAGGTGAGACCTTCAGAAAACCCAATCACACTTGGAACTCTGTTTCCCTTCTCCTTACATCTTGCATAAGATTTTAAAAGGACTTCGGGCTTGTCTGAAGGTCAAGCTCTCATGAGTTGCAGTTTCTCATAACATTAAAGGATTGAATCTAGCCCTATCAAAAATGAACTTCAATACTTTTACAACCAACCAACAGAGATTACATCATGCCCATTATAGCTTATAAGGGCAATCTGAAGTCTGAATGGTAGCTATTATTATAGGCAAACCAATAAAAGGAAGGTTTGACTAAAAACTAGCTTTGACATCGAAAACACAAGCTCTAAACATATCCAATAAGCTTGAAAGGTTCTATCTTCGCTTTGCCCATCCTTCTGTGGTTTTGAAATGTGGTACTAAGAGTTTAACTTGGTACCAAAACCTCAACATTTCATTGATTGTTAAAAGCTTGGACCTAGCCCTCCACAGAATTTGTAGTCTTGACCGCTAAAAGGAGAGACTTATCATCCTATAAACTATCACCCAAAACTATGTCAGGCTGTTACGAGGTATGAGGTGACCCTGCAGAATGAAATCCATTATTGATCCCATCCCATTCAAGGTAGGAATATCGATCTCTTGAGTCCATACTCTTTGTTTCTGGTTTCTGATTGTTCTACCTTGGACTTGATGGCATTTGGTCACTTACTCACAAAAATTTCTATATTCCTCTTTATACCATCCACACAATCGACTTCCACAGATCGCGGTACATATTAGTGGCATCTGGATTAAGGAATACCTAGGAGTTATAGGATTTCTGCAAGAAATGTTGTATCAACTCACCTATATAGGTAACACACAATCTAACCTGGTAGGAGGACACCACTCCCCCTTTGGAGCCAAACTCCACTCTTAATTGTGGACTGCATTCCTATGTTCAAGCAAAATTGGATCACTTGCTTGGCTTTCCTTACCTCCACTTACCAAAGATAATTCTCCCCATTTGAGTTTTGACATTGTTGATATTTCATAAGGAGAAACTCCTAAGAAGCAAAACCTGTGAACATACTTTCCTAGATCCTTCCTTTCTTTCGGAAAATGGGCTACACTACTCATAGATAATTTTTTAAGGGAATCTTCTACTACATTCGCCTTACCGAGATGATAATTCACACTCATATCATAATCCTTTAGGAATTTAAGCCATCTCATCTGGAGAAGATTCAACTCTTTCTCGATGAACACATACTGAAGTCTTTTATGGTTAGTGAACACATCTACGTGAACACCATACAAGTTAGTGTCTCAGATCTTGAGTGAAAACACCCCTGCTGAAAGCTTAAGGTCATTTGTGGGATAGTTCTTATCATGAACCTTATGTTGTCTAGAGGCATAAGCTATCACCTTACCTTGCTGCATCAACAAACAACCTAAGCCAACTCTGGATGCATCAAAATAGATCACATAGATATCTGAACCCTCTGGTAGAGCTAAGACATGAGATGTAGTCAATCTTGTTTTCAATTCTATAAAGCTTTTGTCACAATCATCTGATCATTAAAACTTGGCCATCTTCTTAGTCAACCTAGTTAATGGTGAGGCTATAAATGAAAATCCTTCAACGAACCTTTTGTAATAACCCGATAGACCTAACAAACCTCTAATATATATAGCAGATGTAGGTCTGGGACCTTATTTCACTACTTTTATCTTCTTTAAATCCACTCGGATCCTTTCGCTAGAAACAATGTGGCCAAGCAAAGCAACAGATTTCAACTATAACTCACATTTACTAAACTTAGCGAATAATTGGAGATCCTTGAGAGTTTGCAGAACAACTCTCAAATGACTTGCATGTTCTTTCTCACTCCTAGAGTAAATGAGGATATCATCAATAATGACGATAACGAACAAGTCCAAGTATTGTTTGAACACTCTGTTCATCAAATCCATATAAACTGCAAGAGCATTATTTTTTCCAAACGACATAATTACAAATTCATAATGACCATACCGAGTTCTAAAGGCTACTTTTGGAATGTCACTATCTATGACTCTAAGATGATGATAACCCGATCTGAGGTCTATCTTTTAGAAATGGCTAGCACCCTAAAGTTGGTCAACCAAGTCATCAATCCTGGGGATGGAATACTTGTTCTTGATTGTGACCTTGTTCAACTGTCTATAGTCATTGCACATTTTTATAGAACCATCTTTATTCTTTACGAACAACACTGGTGCACCCCATGGTGAAATACTAGGAGTGATGAAGCTCTTATCTAGAAGGTCTTTCAATTGCTCTTTCAATTCCATAAGCTTTGATGGAGCCATTCTGTAAAGAGGGATAGAAATAGGCTGGGTATATTGAAGTAGACTAATTCCAAAGTTGATTTCCCCTTCAGGAGGAACTCCAGGAAGATCTTTTATAAATACTTCTGGAAATTCACAAACTACTGGAACTGACTCAAGAGTTGGGGTTTCAAGTCTAGAATCCTTAACCCGAACTAGATGATAGAGATAACCTTATATCACATCTTTCTGTCCTTAAGTCAAGAAATAAATTGACCCATAGGTGCTAAACTATACACTTCAATTCTAAGATTGGTTCGTCTGGAAATTGAAAACGAACAATCCTAGTTCTACAATCGACTGAGGCATAACATGAGTGTAACCAACCATGCCTATAATAACATCGAGGTTTACCATTTCTAACTCTACTAGATCTGCTGAGGTGAATTTTTGAGAGACCGTGATAAGGCAATTTCTGTATACCCATCTAGGTATAACTTGGTAAGCGACTGGAGTAGAGACTGAGAATGGTTTTGAGAGAGTTTGTGGACTGACATTAAATTGGAATGTTATATGAGAAATAGTAGCCCCTGCATCTAACAATGAATAAACATCAAGGTCAAAGACATGTAACGTACAAGTGACTACATTAGGAGAACCTTCATGATCCTGGTGAACCTGTAGATCATACAACCTATTGAGGCGCTGACCACCACATGTACCAGATGTGTTACCTTGCTGAGTTGGGCGACTTGCTTGTGCTGCTGAAGTTGTAGACTAAGCTCTACAATTTACACCTCCTTGAACCTGTCTAGAAGGAAAATCCCTCAACATGTGACCAGATTGACCACACCTAAAACATCCTTGTTTTCCTGCGGGTCACTCAGTCGGATTGTTCTTAACACACTTGGGGAAAGAGGGGTAAGTCTTGGTGCCTGAAACAATTCCCTGAGATTTAGAGCCTAATGATCTACCCTTCTGGTCATACCTATTCTTGGAGGATGGAACACTAGCTGATGAAGGGGATGGAGCCGAAAACTTCTGCTGACCCTGCGAGCGATTTCCACCACCTAATTTCTGGTGAGAATAGTCATAGTTCCCAGTCCTAGCCTTCTTATTTTCCTTATCCTGTTCTCTAAGCTTATCACCCTCAACCTTCTTAGCATGACTCATATGTCTAGAGATGTTCATATCTCAAAGTAACATCACATTTCTACACTTAGTTTTCACCAAATATCGCACTCCATACAAAAATTTATTCATCTGAGCCTTGGAGTCAGCAAACATGTGAGGAGCATACTTGGAGAGTTGGTTAAACTTGAGTACACACTCTTGGACTATAATGTTACCCTGCCTTAGGTTCATGAATTCTTGAGACTTTTCCTCTTTCGACTCTATTGGGTAAAACCTGTCGAGAAAAGTCTCACTCAAGAAATCCCAAGCAATAGGAGCTACATCAACATCCCTATTCTCCTTCCACTGACTGTACCAGATATGAGCAACATCATTTGCCTGATATGATGCTAACTCAACTTGATCATTCCCAGTGACTTGCATTACCTCAAAGATCTTCTTGATATCATCCAAGAAATTCTGAGGATCCTCATTAGCTTGCGATTCTAAGAACTCAAGAGGATTCATCCTAACAAAGTCACAGACTGTTGCTGCCAGTGATCTACCATTTTCATTCACATTAGCATGAACCCGATTGTTCTAGTTAGTCATACTCTTATCCAACATCTGTATGGAATTTCTGAACTCAACATTGGAGACTTCCTGATCTGGAGCCGGAGGAGCTGTGTTTACAATTCTGGCGTTCGTATTCCTAGCGTTAGATGTTGGGGGAGGCATGATCTGAAATGTAGAATGTCAAGTTAGAATGGAATAAGGTCATACCTCACGCACAATAAGAGAAACAAGAAAGTGAAGTTTTTCCTAAAACACTTCATAGCCTATCTCTCATTTAATGAGGTGCACTTCACACCTATGAAAAGGACTCAGTGCGGATTTTATGACATCCTAGGACACATAAACCTAGTGTTCTGATACAAAGTTTTGTCATGCCCCGAGATACCCCTGAGACACGGACACAGAACATGGAACCACAAGTGATCCCAAGCTAACCCTGCTGGCATGAACATGAGCATAATAAATATAATAAATTGATGCGTAAGCTAAATCATAACATATAATGAAAATATGGGGAATACCTATATGCTAAAACTAATATACATGAAAACTGATGAGTTTAATACAATGAAGATACTAACTCAACACTAAGTTGAAACTAACTATGTCTGAAATAAGACTCTAACCTAGACTAAAAATATTGGGACATGCCATGGCTAAATCTAGCAAAAAAAGAAATTAAATGACTAAAGACTGAAATGACACTCATGACTGTTGTCCTTGGAGAATGAGGACTCACCACTGAATCTGCTGAATTGGTGATTGGAAATTGATCTATGCATGATCTAGATGCAGAGAACCTGAACCTACATCATGACAAGATGTAGCACACATATGCGTCAGTACTTGAAAGGTACTTAGCATATAGGATAGATTAAAGTTGAAACAAAACATAAGTTGAAAAGAACTAAAGCCAGTATAATAATCTGAACATGATATACTGAACTTTAAGCTAATTGAATGCAATGACAAATTTATAACATAACGAAACTGAATACTGAATATACTGATAAATATTTAATACAGAGAGTCTGACTGATCTCTGGAAGCTAATAATAACTGGTACAAAAACCAAATGAGCTAAATATGGAGTCCGATGTATAAGCCCCATTGAGAGGACCCAATATATCGTACCAAAGGTATAAAGGCATCCTGGCATGATCACTAAACTAATTGCCCACAGAGGGGACTTACAAACTACTTGGCAAATAGTTCTAGGACTATTGGGTACACTAAACCCTAGTCCAACTCGTTATTATGCGACTCCATATGAATTTTGTAAATTTAAAGATTATGTTTGTGTTTCTGTAAATACTTGATAGCTCAAAACTGAACATGCAAACTGAGAATTTAATAATTAATCTGGTAATTATTCATTTATAACTAAGGAATGTATATCTTATGTTTCTAAAATATTCGACCTTGCACGTGTAATTCAAGAACTAAAGAAATACAAAGCTAGGGTTCTAAAATGCATGAGATAATCTCAGTTATTAATATGATAATCTGATTTGGAAAATATATTTAACTAAATAACAAAGCTCTATCAAAGTTCTAGAAACCCTAGGTTTAATCATGATAAAATAATCAAGAATCTGACTAAACACTAGGGACCCAATGGGTGAAAGGAAACCCACTAATTAAATCCCACATACTTGGTGATGAAATCCACGGAAAAAACATAAGCTTTGGGGCTGGAACTATTGGAGCTTGTTGCGTTCTTGAACTAGATTTCTTGATCTTTTTCTCCTTTATTACTTCCAATTTTCTAAGTTTGATTTAATTATTTGACTTAGATATTTTTTATCATGTTTTTAGGCATAAATTAACTAAAATATGATGATTTAGGGTAAAAAATGACGTAACTTAGGGTTTAAACAAATTGGGAAAGGTTCAAAAGACCCCTCAAAAACTGTCGGACCAAATGACGGCCAGGACTAACGGTCTTTTATCTGACCGACGCCCCGTCATAGGGTCTGTCGACTTGGACTGTTCGACAGACATTTACCAAAATGAGCATAACTTTATACTCGAAGGTCTGATTTTCACAAGGTTGGTGGCTATGGTAAGCTAATTCAATTATCTATCCGTGGGAAGGTCATGGGACACCTATTCATTTTTTGATAAGAGTTATAACTATTTTATGTTGACCCGACTTCATTTCCTCTTAACTGTATTCTAATTTCCACCTATGGTCAGACCTACGTATCGTCCTGGTCATCCGTAGATCTTGTTAGAGAGTGGGTGAATGGGGGTCTTGATTGATGGTCATGGAGTACGGACCGTCGTCTGACCTACGGACCGCAGGTACTTCCGTCGATCAAGACTTAGCTAATTTTCCTGGGCTAAGATTTTTGGGGTTTTTTGATCCCATCGATGGTTGTGCAGGAGGAATGTGGGTCAGGATACAGTCCATCGATTGTCTCATTTGTTGCACCTACAATTTTTTCTGAAAAACTAATATTTGGTATGTTTGGATACGGGGTGTTACACATAGTTTACCTCAAATATCTATGAAATAAGAAATAAAGGAAGGACCGTTTGAAAATCTCTAATTCATTGGAACACCTCTTAGTACCTATTATCCCTCCATTGGGTGTACCAAGTTTGCGCCACATCTCTAAGTTGATAGGCAGCCAACTCGGCCTCCTCACCCATAGCAAATAAGATCTCATAGACTTCATATTTGAAATTTTTAGGGTCTTCATCCTCTTTTGATCTAAAGAATAAAGGAGGGGTTATCCTAGTAAAGTCTCTTAAAAGAGAAGTCATAGTGCTAGCATGTTGAGGTATATGGAGTCCAATTTCCCGATCCACTTGTGCCGTCATATCTTGGACTTGAGAAGTGATGGTATTATATTTTGAAGTCATGGATTGGGCAAAATTGAGTAAAGCTTCCCTTTATCTATCCATCAGTCTACGCTGGAGAAGCAACAAAAACCTTATCACATGTGAAAACTTGCTCAAGTGGAGGAACTCGATTGTCTTGCAGCGGAGCTTGGTTTTCATGAGCCCCCGCATTAGCAACACCTTTTTTTTTTTACCTTTGTGCATCTTCATTCGATTATTGATACCTATAACCACAGTAAAGGCTTAGGTGAAAACAACTCATAATGTAAAACTCTAGAGGCACGACATAGGAACACAAGAAGATGAGGATTTTCCTAAACATCAAATAGTCTCTCATTCATAAGTGTAGTGCACTTCATAAATATGAATAATAATCTACATATACGTGGTTTATTGAGACAACAATCCAAAGGATATTAAACCTTATGCTATGATACCAGGTTTGTCACATCCGGGAGCCCCCTAGACGTAACCAGTGTCGTCATCCTCGGAGAGGACTAAAATTAACCTCATTAGTGTTCATCATAACATATTTTAAGTTAAATTGTGGAAAATTAAAAACTTTTCATATACATATATCATGTATGGTTTACAAAAACCTCTCACTTACACATTATATATACGTGGGGAGTTTAGATAGACTATTCACATAGGAAGCATTACATAGACTTCTACTTTTATTTCACATACATAATATATCAAAATATTTTAATAGGAAATGTCTTATATCTAAACCATCTAGATTGAGTACAACATACGGTAATAGCCCTTACTTCTGCACAACAAAAGCCACATATAGGCATATACAATAATAGTCTTCGAATGAAAGGGAAAGAAGTAAATTGTCTTTAAGACTAAAACAATATCCAATAGCTAGATAGTGGCATCGTCGTGGGAGGGTGAGGACTTACCAGACAAGGAGAATGGGAGTCAAAGATATCTTCAATGGCCCTCTGTAAGCTCAACGTCCGAAACCTACATAGTTGTAGAAACATAGAGGGGTTAGTACACACTTGTACTAAGTTGGAAACATGCACATAATACATTCGAACTCATGCTAAAAGGGACATTTGTTCGAAACCATGCCAAGTTACTTTGAAAATCCTTATTCATAACCAAGAACCCATATAAGCCAATAATCACATATTTCTTAAGACGAGATCATATACAACTCAAGGCCAACATCATCAAGTATAACCAAGTAAACATATATAATAGCATATTTGAGTACATAATCAGTACAACTCCAACATCATGTTATAACAACAAAGCATGTATAAGAGTTCAAAACATTACAACATATACAAGACCCTTACTCATTACCAACCATGAAGTCAGCAATTGCAATGACCAAGTAAAGCCCCATAACCTTACTCAACCATGTAGACTGAACAAAAGATCACAAGCTATGTGGGGACTCACAAAACATAACATTAAGAGTAATCATCATCATATATGAAAATATAGACAAATAGCATATTCATACATGCAACTAAATTCATATAGGATCACATAATGTAAAGCTAATATATGCATAACATTTACTTTATAAAACATAAGAATAACCCCTTAAGTAACCCTAGTTAGTGTTCACTTTATTACTTCATTTTACTTTCACGAACACTTGGCTAAACCGACATAGACCACAAGAGCTAAACATCGAATCCGGTGTCATGAAATCCTACTCTAAAAAAGGGTGGACTACTGTCCAAGGCAGTAACAAAACATGAATATATCATTCTAGGTAGATCCACTAGCTAGTATTCCTATGGGGGTAACATATTTCAAGAACTAGGAGATATACTTGGAACCCTATTTATGCGTTTTGAATTATAGTCTCCAATCTCATGAGTACAATAGTAAACCTAACTTCCCTTTTGGTAAAATACACTCCTCACTACTAGTTCACTCGGTTTTAAGATAGAGACCCTTTTTGAAATGTCTTTAGATCATCTATTAACAATCATAACTTAGATTAGTCCATCGAAGAATAACCCCTTGTATATTAATAGTCATTAGCTCCTTAAGAATTGCATGAGAATATACTTTCAATACAATGTGAGATCAATAAATTATCATCATCATGTCATATAAGGCACATAGGCAATTTATAACAAACTGTATATCATTACATCTTAAGTATAATATCACACCTTCACATAATCAAGACATTTCAATTGCATCATCATACCAACACCTACTTAATACAATCACAAGATATGCTTCAATTTAACTTCATCACCATGTACAAGCCATCAAAATTGAAGTAAAGGTTTAAGATAACAAAGTCTTACAAATTCTCCTTCAAAAGCCATCATCATTGGTATTACCCTCAACCAATCCAATTTCATCAAGCAATAGGTGTAATAACATCATTCAATAGTAATTAACACAAGAACTAAGTCAATTGAATCAATACTAATCACTTCATCATGAATTCATCACCAAGGGTCAGAGAATTTAGATCAATTCACAATCTATTCCACATACTAGGTTAAATCATAAAAAACTACTATTACTCATAACCATTATTTTTTACTTTAAAACAGTGTTACAAACCCTTGACACTCATGTAAGGCTCTAGATTAGGTCTTGGATTGTAGGAGTATTACAGTTTGTAACCACACCCCCAACCTAGTCTTTTTGCCTAAGTTGTCTATTGAAACAAACCAATATCTCAAAAAGGTAATAAGTGATTGATCAAGGAGGTCAAAGTTGTGCAAATTTCTTCCACTGAAAAAAATAGGACCAAATGGTGACACTCGAAGAAAGAGGTCAAAAAGATGTATAAGATAAATTTTGTTACGCTCTTAACATATTTGTGCCTAGGACCATCTCTATCATTTGCTTACTTTATCCAATTGGACAAACCGGGAAATTTTTAGGCATAAACAAGCACATATTTGATCCACATCTCATCACACAAATCATTCAACACAATTTACAAGAAAAACTCTACAATTTTTTTATTGTGTGCAATGATCATCACAAGCGGCAAACATAAAAACTGGCTAGTCACAATGAGATTCTAGTAGATCATATATGGAATATGCAAGTAAATTCACCACATTTGATCCGTGCACACATATGATTCAATTAGTATCACTATTCAAGTCATCACTATTGATCACAACCAAAGCACAAAATTATAAGAAAACAACCACATTCACAAATATCAAGAAGTGGCAAGATTCAAATAGGGTAAAAACCTTCATAATCATTTAATTTAAATACGGTCAAACTCATCATAGAAATCTAAGGAAATGGATCATAAACAACCAACAACCATACAACATTCCCAAAAACAATAACTAAAACACAAAATATCCAGAAACCAACCAAAAAGGGGCCGATATGGAAATACTTCACCCATAAACTAAACTAGAAATTATCCTTAAATGCCAAAAATGAGAAAAAAAAGTCAAAATAAAAAATCGAAAGGGATTCAAAAATTCTCACTCCGCTCTATGTTTAGGTGAACTCTGCATATTTGTCACTCCATTAAGCTAGGCATCAATTCTCGATTTGAAATGATCTTTTTCTCCTTTGGATCTTACTACCCGAGTATGTCTGGAAGTAGTGGCCAATGTTGTCAAAAACATAGCTCCCCTAAGATACTCTAAGTAATCATATGCCACTAATTCTCGATACCCATCTCCCCTCATCGGTCTCATCCTCAGACTCATCAACTACCACCTCCTTATCGACATCTCTTGTAGTAGCTAGAGGAATCTAAAAACTAGTAGAGAAATCTATATTGGAAACCCCTGGGATCTTAAACATGCCAAATAACATTTATAGATATTACTTTATTTCAGCTCATCCACATTTCTCCACAACCAAAATATAGCAACCTTCAAGGTCGTCACATCTTTAGATGTATATTATGTCATGACCTAAGCCTACACCTCATAAGTGACACGACATACTTGACCCCAAAGGGTGTCATACAGACTCATAGCATTAATGAAAATAAGATCATATGAAAATACATCTAAATTAAAAGTATGTCATTTACGATCAAAATCATTCTCATAAAAGTACGCACAAGTCTTTTCATACAGTATCTCAATATAACACTCCGGAAGTTCCATGACTTAGACAAGAGCTTTGCCTATTGAATAATATTTAAAATTATGTCTCCAGACCTATTATTGTATTAAATTCAATTATAAAAGTTTAAAGCAAGAACAATAAATAAAGACATTGACGTCCAAAAACTAGATAAATTTGAACTAGTAGACGTCCCTATGTTTGGTGAAGCTTTTTGAATGTCAAATGAAGTCCAAAACTAGTATAAGTACTTTAAACAGGTAATATATGCAGTATAAAGTTCCAAATGTCTAGTAAGGACTCCCCAAGGACCATCGAAGAGTTTCTGAGGAGTACTGAACATGGGCAAGCAGGCTGCTAAAGAAACCTACGCGGAGCTAAGAAAATGAGGGTTGTTGCGCGATGCGCAGCAAACACGTTAAGGCCCAAAATTTTCCTTGCTAGGCGAATCTTCCACGAGGATCTCTGTCTTAACTAAGATTTTCAAAAATAAATGTGAAATTGACCCCACAATGCGCAACCACTTCAAAAATTTGTCCACGTCGTTTTTTATGTGAATTTATCTTCACAAAAAATCCATTTAAGGAAGAGGTATTTTGGGTATTATAGGGGAGTTGTTTATAATAATTTAAGGTCAAGTTAAGACCAATTTCACTTCCTTCAAATAGATTAAACTAATCCCTCCCATATCTTTCAAGAATATATTATTTTCAAACTCCATTGAAGAACAATAAAATCTCAAGGAAGACGGGGAATACTTCAAGATTTTTATTTGAAATTCGTGGAATATTAGTCAATAAGGTATGTGTTTTGCACTCTTGGAGTTCTTTTTCACATGAGTTACTTTCAAATATGATTTCCAACAATTCATTTTCTAGGGGTTTTACTCTACCAATGGGTTTTCTTCCAAACTTGAGATTTCTGACTAATGATGAAAAGCTATGATTTTCTATGGTTAATAAAGTATGTATTTATTGGGTAATTGATATGTAATGTTGGATTTTCATGTGAAGAATGTTCCCTCCCTAAATAATGAATTTTATTATGTTATACCTATTACTTTATGCCATGAAATCGTTGGGATTGGAGCTATAGTTGAAAGAACTCATAAATGAAATCCTTTCAATTAACCCCAACTATGAACTAGTCTTGTATATGACTAAAGTGGTTGAGATTGTTTATGTTTTCTAGTATTTCACTATGTAATTGGATTATATTTATGAATTGAGTGTAAGTTCTTGATGAAGAAACCTGGGAGAAAAGGGTAAGTCTTCTCAAGTCATGATTACTCTATTATGTTGATGTTTGCCTATAATTGATGTTGTTATGCAATTTAAGTATGTATGTTGTTTCCACGAATATGTGATGGCCGATGAATATGTTAAATGTGAGATCATGGTAAGGATATGATAATGCAAGTTGATGTTGTTTATCTTGTATTCCTAACACAATATGAATATGATATGTTAATCTCACAAATGAAGGTTGTGATGAAAGGAAATTCTCATCTAAACCTAAAGATCTTATGATCATGGTTATACGACGAGTTAATCTTCTATGACCTATGATAAGTGTTTTAAGTTAATGATGACTTAAAGGTTATTCAGAAAGGGGACTTTAGCATACAACCGATGAACTAGAAATCAGAGGTGTCCTTTCACTACTTGGAAGGTAGGTTCAAAATGACTCTCATGAGATAGAGGCTGCCATGTAATTTGAAACTATGGGTCTCTAATACATTTCCTAGTTCTTGAACTATATTGTTGTAACACTTTGAAAATATAAGACGTGTTCTAGATCTAAACATGAGTGTCAAAACGTCTAAACACCGTTTTAAGGTATATTTTTATAAATATAAGTCACTTAGGAGGTTTAGGAATCGAAAAGTACAGGAACGTCTATGACGTTCGGAAACTAGTTCAATGAGGTGCTAGTGTGCCTTATCCTATTTGACTAGCTTTTAGGAGTTGAAAAATTATGAAAATTAGTGGAAGGGTGTCTAACACGTATTGAGTTAGTTTGTTGTCAAAATGTCCAGGCACGACTCCCCAAGGATAAACTAAGGGCTCTTGAGGAGGACCCTTGCAAAAGTGATTAAAAGCTGTCATTAGATAGTGTCACCAACAGTTGCAACAGACAACTCGTGGTTCAATTGACAGAGCGTAGATTTCCTCCTTCAATGGAAACTTAGCCAAATTCTTGAAGGTCCTTTTTTCATTGTCTCGGAACTCATCAACGAGTGTGCAGTATGGAGGGAGCAGTGGTCATCGATGGACACACGATAAGACGGTCGTAGTGTCATTTGTGAGGACTATTTTTGCTGCACTTTTTGAATTAATTCATTTAATTTGTTGTATTAGTTAGGAAGTTAATTAGGGTTTAGGGGATTTCTAATTAATTTATTTAACAACCTATATAAATCCCTTAAGCTAATTAGACTAACTTAAGCTCTCATAATAAATAAACCCAAAACTCGCTTCCTTCTCTCTTGTTTCTCTCTCTATTTGAAGAACTCCATAGAAGACAAGGTCAAGGTGGATTTTATGGATGCAATTACAAAGGGTCCTCCATCAATCTTCATCATACAATAAGGTACGCGATTTCTTTCACCTTTGAGACCTCTTTCCTCAAACGGTTCCATCAAATTTATTTCAAAAATTGACTTTTCAAGTGAGTCTTTTTCAATCTCAAATTGATGTTATGAATTACTCTGTTTTTGATTTCTTTTTGATATTTGTAATAGATTAACATATATTTTAACTCAATATGTTATATCTTGATGGATTGGTCTAGTTTGTAGAAGATGACCTATTCTCTTTAATCCTGGGTTATGATCTTGATATGAGTTGTGTAATGTTAGTTCAACTGAATTGATTATTGGTTGAATTACTATTAAATTATGATACTGTATAAATTATGAATAGATTAGAGTGAATTATAGTCCTATTTTTCTCGTTCTTGAGTAATTGATCTATATTATGATTTTGACCTAAGTCTCTTGTCTTAAGCTATAAACTAGTAATGGATTGTGATGTAGTTATTCAATTAGCCTTATTATCATGTTGTTTATTGTTGTGTGATGATATTAAACCCTTGTTGGTTTTAGTTAAGGGATGATGGTAAGACCTTGATGATGAATTATGAAGAAGACTTGGTAAGTCTTGTGATCCCTACTCTTTACTTCAATTATGGTTAGTTGTGGTTAAGTGATGATAATGTATTGAAGTATACCTTATATGAGGATTTATAGAGTTTGTATGATATTGAATTGAAATATCTTGACTATGGTTTGTGAGATGTTGGCTAAGATGTAAATGTTATAAGGATGGTAATAATTTACCAATGTGTCTTATTATGATCTGAATATGTATATATGCTAACCTCACCTATATGAATTTCAATGAAAGGAAAATAATCATGCAAATCTTATTCATCTATTATCATGATGATGTTTATACAAGGGTTAATCCTATGACCTACATTAAGCTATGCTGATTAATAATGGTATTAAAGATATTTCAAAAAAGACTCTAGCTTAGCACCGAGTGAGCTAGAGTGAGGAGTGTCCCTTCCCACATAGGGAAGGGTGGATCACTAATGTACCCTTGAGATGGTCACTCCAATGCATGTAGCATTAGGATGGTCCCAACTATATCTCCTAGTGCATACGTGTGCATATGGTGTCAAACTTAGTACAAGTAGTGTAATAACCCCTTTGTTCTTTTTTCCCCAAAATTTTAGGTTTCGATCGTTGAAAGGATTTTAGACGAAATTGAAGAAGACTTGGGATTCTCAATCATCCAAGTTAGGTAGGTCTTCACTTTCCCAGGTCAATGTCACTATTAAGCCTATGATGATGTTTTAGTTTTAAGACTCCTATGTTCTTTCCTTTTAATTTGAGTACTAAACATTGCATTGTCGATATGAGGCCTTATTGTATTGATGTAAGGTCTAGGACCACATTGTTATACTCTTGCTAGATGGTTATGAAATGAGACATGCCTTTTGGACTGTGTTATATTTTATATATCTATGTGCAATAAAAGTTGAAGAATAAGTTATCTTCCTATACGAAGAGTCTATGTATACTCAATATAAATATTATTTGTGTGTAAAGGTCTATGTAAACCTCAATGTAGAAGTAATGAAAAGTTCTAAAAAAAATTGCATTTTAACCTATGAAGGTAATGATGTAAGCTATGATGCTAGTCTTAGTCCTCAAAGAGGCCTCCGTCGCCACTTACGTCTAGGTGGTGTTCCCCGGATGTCATAGTTGTCACCATAGGAATACTAGATACTGGGTCTATCGAGAATGCTTTGTTCAAGTTTTGGTTCTACTTTGTGTAGTAGACCACCTTATTTTGGTGTGGGGTTTCATGACACGCAATTCCATGATTACTAACATGGTCTAATATATGTTAAGGTCATTGTTTCCTCAAGTAAATTGATAAATAAGTAAATGGACATTGACTAAGGTAACTTGAAGAATCTACTTAGTATATGTAGGTTTATGGGACCCTACCAAGACATGCACAAGTTGATTCTAAGGGAAGTCCTAGGATATTGTTCTTATATAATATGATAACATAAAATATATAATGATTTTGATAAATGATGTTTATTACGTTGATGAACATGTTATTGGTCTATATTGCTATATATGGTGATCACTACCTATAATATAAGTTATATGTGGCAAAGCTTCACTTGTGGTATCCTATCTTGTATACACAGTTATGTGGGTTTATTAGGATTCACATGATCATTGAACTTGTAGATTTGGGATGAGATTACTGGTAAGTGTGTTGTATTTTTTGTTGATATGAACTATTGAAAATGAAATGTTAATATGACTGTATGACGATATGACTTTAGTTATGATCACAGTTTATGTTGTTATGATCCTTATCGTGTATATGCTCTGTTATATGTGCATTAAAGGTTTTCAAATGGATTAGCATGATATCTAAAGAAATGGCCCCTTTTCATGCATGTCCTTAAATGTTATGTGCATATATCAAACATAATACATGTGGCGTACTAACCCTTACTTTATATAAATATAATGTAGGGTCCGACCATTGAAGAAGCTTGGGACTTTTCTTCAAGTGTTGGTAGGTCATCGTGTTTGGGCATGATATCTTTTTGTTATTCTAGATTGTGAAGACTTTAGCACTTTTAAGAGATACTCTTTATTTCCTTTTATCATTTGGATTATATCATAGTAAGGCCTATATTGCGTATTGACTTTAAATTGGTTAAGTTAAAGACTCGTATTCTTTAGATGCTTTTCACTTGAGATAAATTTTAGACTTTCATATTGGTTATTCATGTCGCTATAAGAAAATCCTAAGTAAGATTCTATGTGAGAGGTCAAAGTAATACCTCTATATGTAAAAGTTTTTAAGTTTTTCTTCATTTTTAACTGATGATATGTTATGAAAAATGTTAAGGTCTTCTCATAGTCCTTTAGGAGGACGACGTCAGCGGTTGCAAATAGGGGGCTCTCCTATCGTCACAAACTTGGTATCAAAGCATGAATTTTAATTCCGAGGGTCAATATCTCAGAAAGCCACATTATATAGTGTAATATTAATGGTTGTGAAGCGCGCCATAACTATGAATAATATGCTATGTGATGATTAGAAAAAATATGTTTTATTCTTAATCCTATGTCGTGCCTCCATAGTTTTGATACTATGTGTATTTTAGCATCTCATCCCATTCTTGTGGCTATAGGCCATGAAATAACGAAAGAAATCCGCGGAAGAGTGGGAGAAGAGATTGCAAATGTGGGAGATACTCCCCAAGGCAATCTAGTTCCTCTTCAAATGCAAGCTTCTACGAATGATCAAGTTCCTGTCAATCCTTCGTCCATGACGGATGGTGAGGTGAGGGCAACCTTATTCCAAAATGGCCCAAGAAATCATCACTGAAGATTAGACCACTATGGCACAAGCTAACAGGGAGGTTGTTCTTCGAGAGAACCAACATGCTAGTACTATGGCTAGTCGTATGAGATACTTTATGAAGATAAACCCTCTTATTTTCCATGGATCAAAAGTTTATGAATACCGCCAAGATTTCTTTGATGAGGTCTATAAGATCTTGTTTTCCATGGGGGTGAGTAAAATTGAAAAGGATGAGCTGGCTCCCTATGAACTCATGGATGTCGCTCATACATGGTACAACCAGTCAAAGGATAGTAGGGCTTTAGGAGGTGGTCCTGTGACTTACGAGATTTTCAAAAAGGCTTTTCTTGACAGATTATTCCCAAGGGATCAAATACAAGATAAGGTAGAGCATTTAATCAACCTTCATCAAGGAGGTATGAGTGTTCAGGAATACTCCTTAAAAGTTCATTAAGCTGTCCAAATATGCTTCCTCCTTGGTTTCCAATGTTAGGGAAGAAAAGAGTCGTTATGTAATGGGCGTCTCCAAAGACCTTGAAGAAGAATGTTGTGCAGCATGCTTCAGGACAATATGTATTTTTTTAGGTTTGTGGTTCATTCTCAACAAGTAGAGGAGAGTCGTAGAAGGACCGGAATAGGAAAGCTAAGAAGGCAAGATCTTTTTAAAGTGGTTTTTCCAAAAGTAAGCTTGACATTCATGAAAAGCCTAAGTTCAAAAAGAGGTTATAAACCATTTTCCTTAAAATGTCTCAAAGATTCGCAAAGATAAGGTATCTAATCCTAAACCTCAAAAGGGGAGATATGTTGATCCACCAAGAGAAATACTAACTTGTAGTAAGTGTTAAGAAACATGTGACTGAATGCCTTGTTGGAACTAATATTTTCTATGGTTGTGGAAAAGATGGCCATTTGGTGAAAGATTGTCCTAATGTGCGGATTCAAGGAAATGGGAACAACCAATCTCAATAAAGAGGTCCTAGCCCCAAAATTCCAATAAGGAACCATTTTTATGCACTCAAGGCTAGGGGTGAACAATAGAACTATCGTGATGTTGTGACTGGTATGTTACAACTATTTTATTTTAGTGTTTATGCTTTTCTTGATACATGTGCTACCTTTTCTTTTGTTACACCTTTGGTATCTAAGAAGTTTGATGTACTTATCGGTATTTTGATTGAACCCTTTTCGGTTTGTACCCCAATGGGTGACTCTGTGGTTGCAACGAGAGTCTATAGAAAATATCTTGTAATGCTTTCAATAGAGTTACTTGTTGATTTTGTAGAACCTAACATGTTTGATTTTTATATCATCTTGGGTATGGATTGTCTTTATACTTGTTTTACTTACATAGATTATAGAACAAGGGTAGTGAAGTTTGAATTCCCAAATGAACCTATTTTAGAGTGGAAGGGGGGGAGATTCTATGCCAAGGGGTAAAATTATTTCTTGTTTGAAGGCTTTTAAGAATATATCCAAGGGATGTCTATACCATTTAGTGAGGGTTAAAGATATAGAATGTGAAACTCCTTCAATTGAGTCAGTCCCTCTAATGAGGGAATTCCCAGAGTTTTTTTCTAATGACCTTCCAGGAGTTCCTCCAGAAAGGGAAATTGACTTTGGCATTGACTTGTAACCGAATGTGAATCCCGTTCTACTTCTTCCATATTTAATTGCTCCGACCGAATTAAAAGACTTGAAGATACAACTCAAAGATTTATTAGACCAAGGTTTCCTTTAACCTAGTATTTCTCCATGGGGTTTTTCGGTTTTGTTTGTGAAGAAGAAGGACGGCTTCCTTAGAATATGCACTGATTATCTCCAAATCAATAAGGTCCCCATAAAGAACAAGAACCCTCTCCCTTAGATTGATGATCTCTTTGATCAACTCCAAGGTGTTAGATACTTTTCCAAGATTGACTTAAGGTCGGATATGAATAACTTAGGGTGAGAGGTCAAGATTTTCCCAGAGCAGCCCGAACTAGATATGGTCACTATGAATTTCTAGTTATGTCTTTTAAAATAAAATATGCCCCAACGATGTTTATGGACCTAATGAATAGAGTTTTCCGAGATTATCTCTACTCATTTGTGATTGTGTTCATTGATGATATTTTGATATAATCCAAGAATGAAAATGAGCATAAGAGTCATTTGAGGTTGGCCTTGCAAGTCCTGAAACAATACCAATTTTATGAAAAAATTTAGCAACTGTGAGTTTTGGTTGAGGTCAGTTTCTTTTCTTGGCCATGTTATCTCTTCTGGGGGCGTAGAAGTCGATTCAAAGAAGACGGATGTGGTCAAACATTGTCCCAGACCTTTGAATCTAACCGAAATAAAAAGCTTCTTGGGTCTAGCCGGGTATTATAAAAGGTTTAGTGATGGATGTTTGTCCATTTATTCTCCTTTGATAGCTTTGACCCAAAGGATGGTGATGTTTGACTGGTCAGAAGATTGTGAAAAAGGTTTTCAAGAGTTGAAAGATTAGCTTACCTACTCTACATTGTTGACCTTAAATAAGGGTAATGAGGGCTTTGTAGTGTAGTGTTACTCTTCATGAGTGGGCTTGGGATGTGTTCTAATGCAACATGGCAAGATTATAGCTTATGCTTCTAGGGAACTCATAGTTCATGAGAAGAATTATCCGACTCATGACCTTGATTTAGCTGCTGTAGTTTTTCCTTGATTATATGTAGACATTATGTGTATGGTGTACATGTTTATGTGTTTACTGACCATAAAAGTCTTCAATATGTTTTCACACAAAAGGAGTTGAATCTCCGGCAGAGAAGATGGTTAGAACTTTTGAAAGACTACGACATGAGTGTCCTTTACCACTTCAGCAAGGCTAATGTGGTTGCGTATTCTTTGAGTCATATGACTATGGGTAGTGTATCTCATGTGGAAGAAGAGAAAAAACAACTTGTGAAGGATGTTCATAGGTTGACTCTTTTAGGTGTGCGGTTAAAATAATCTCACATTGGTGGTTTTGTGGTCCATCATAACTCCAACTCATCATTAGTGGTTGAGGTGAAGCATAAGCAACATCTTGATCCTCTATTGATGGACTTGAAGGAATTGGTATTTTGTAAGCTCAATAAGTTATTCCCCCGGGGTGATGGTGTTCTTATGTACCAAGGGGAGATTATGTGTATTAGATGTTGAGGATTTGAGAAATCAAATTCTAGAAGAAGCCCATGGTTCCAATTATTCTATTCATCCAGGTGCCACAAATCTCTGTCATAGACTTGGGGAGGTTTATTGGTGGTATTTTTTAAAAACATAGATAGAAAAGATTGTTTCAAGGGTACTAAATTGCCAACAAGTTAAAGCCGAGCATCTAACCGGGTGGTTTAACCCAAATAATGGATGTTCCTACATGGAAGTGGAAAGCCATAAATATGGACTTTGTAGTTGGGTTACCTCGAACCCGGAGGTAAAATGATTCCATGTGGGTTATTGTGGATAGATTAATCGAATCTTCCCACTTTATTCCTATTATGTCTACGTATACCACCAAATATTATGCAAGAATCCACATTAACGAGATTATGGGTCTGCTTGGGATTCCTTTGTCCACCATTTTGGATAAGGTTACCCAATTCACTTCTGATGTTTGGAAAGATTTTCAAAAGGGTTTAGGTACTCAATTGAAACTTAGAACCACTTTTCATCATCCAACGGATGGTCAAGCGGAACTTACCATTCACACCCTTGAACAATATGTTAAGAGCCTGTGTTATTGGTTACAAAGGAAGCTGGGAAGAACACCTATCATTGATTGAATTCTCCTACAACAATAGTTACCATTCGAGCATCTCCATGGCACCTTTTGAATCTCTTTATGGTAGAATATGTAGGTCTCCGGTTGGATGGTTTGAGGTTGGTGAGTCGTCACTCCTTGGTCCTAATATTATCAATGAGGATATAGAGAAAATTTGGATCATAAGAGATAGATTGAAGACAGCCTATAGTCGGCAAAAGTCACAAGCCGACAATAGAAGAAGAGACCTTGAATTTGAAATAGATGATCAGGTACATTTGAAGATTTCACCTATGAAAAAGGTGATGAGCTACGATAAGAAGGGGAAGTTAAAACCCTTATATGTTGGTCTTAATGAGGTTCTACAACAATTTGGAAAGGGTGCCTATGAGCGAAACTACCTAAAGAACTAGCTTTAGTTCAGCCGGTGTTTCATGTTTGTATGATCAACAAATGCATAGGAGACCAGGTATGTATTCTGCCTATTGAAGGTTTAGGAGTGCATGATAACATTTCTTATGAAATGTTCCGGTTGAGAACCTAGATCGCCAAGTCAAGAAGTTGAGGAACAAAGAGGTTACCTCCGTAAAATTGCTATGGAGGAACCATCGCTGAGGGTTCAACATGGGAGCCCGAAGCTGACATAAAGTCCCACTACCCTCATCCTTTTACTCCTTGAGGTTACACATTCTACTTAATAAGGAAAATAATGAGTAATATGAAATTTACTTGTTTTCTAAATAGGAACATGTTTTGGTAAAAGTTTAACCAAATTGAATTTTAATAAAATGCCTTCACACTCTATTTTTGAACCTATGTGAAATATGTATGCATGTTGTCTTTTTGAGATTTTTCTGTTTTTATGTTTTTGTGAGAAGAATAATTACGTGGTTACTCTTTGATGTATTTTGATCTCAGATTGATGTAGAGGAGGCAGTTCTTCATTGTGTTATGAAAGGTTGAAGCTCTTATATGTTATGCATCATAAATTGAGTTTCTATGTAAAATGTTGTGGTGTGTGTTGAAAGAAGATGTGAACTACTCCTATGAGCTGTGACACATTATGATTATATGTTTTTTATTGGTGGGGCTTCTAGTATTGAGTGTGTCCTTACCCTCCAAATGATTTTAGTGTCATTCGGGGATGAATGTTCCTTTGGGGGGGGGGATAATGTAACACTCCATATGTTCCACGATTTTCTCTAGATCTTTTCCTATTAAATAATATTTAAAATGATGTTTATAGACCTATATTAATTTATTAAACTCAATTAGAAAAGGTTATAGCCAAAAAGACAAAGAAAGACGCTCATGTACGGAAACTAGCTAAATTTGAACTAGTAGACGTCCCCCTATGTTTTGTGAAGGTTTGGGAATGTCAAATGAAATCCAAAAGTTATAAAATACATCAAATAGGTAATATGTTGTATAAAAGGTCCAAATGTCAATTAACGACCCCCCAAGGATCATCCAAAGGGTGTGTGAGGAGAACCGAAACATCGGCAAGCAGGCTGCTAAAGCAGCCTGCGTGCAGCCAGGAAACGAGGGCTGCTGCACGAGGCACAGCCAACACATGGAGGCACAAAATTTGCCTCACAACGTGGAACCTCCACGAAACTCTGTGCCTCAAATTGGATATTAAAAACTAAATGTGAAATTGACCCCGCGATGCGCAGCCACTTCCCAAATTCATCTGGTTGTTTTTAAGTCAATTTAATTTCACAAAAAGACCCATTTAAGTGAGGGGACTTTTGGGTATTTCATGAAAGAGTTTATGATTATTTTAGGTCAGTTTTAGACCACTTTCACGCACTTCAAATCATATTTGAAAAATCCTTCTCATCTCTCTCAAGAAAACTCTCTTTTCAAACTCCATTAAAGAACAAGAAAAACATAAGGAAGAACGTGAATACTTCAAGATTTTTATTCTAATTTCTTGGAATATTCAAAAATAAGGTATGATTTTTTAACTCTTGGAGTTTTGTTCCTCAACAGGTTCTCTAAAAGATGATTCCAGACAATTCAATTCCTAGAGTTTTTACTCTACCAACTGGTTTTTGTCAAATCATGAGATTTATGACTAATGATGAAAAATTATGATTTTTTATAGTTAATTGAGTATAGATTTGTTAGGTAATTGATATGTAATGTTTGATTTTCGTGTGAATCATGTTCCATCCCTAAATAATGAATTTGATTATGTTATATCTATTACTTTATGTCATGAAAACGTTGGGATTGGAACTATAGTTGAAAGAACTCAAAAATGGACCCTTTCCCTTTACCCTAACTATGAATTGTTCTTGTTTATGACTAAAGTTGTTGGGATTGGTTATGTTGTTGAGTATTTCACTAAGCTATTGGATGATTGTTATAAATTGGGTGTAAGTTCTCGATGAAGATTCTTGGAACCAATTAGGTAAGTCTACTAAGTTCATGATTACTCTATTATGTTTATGTGAGCCTATAATTGATGTTGTTATGCAATTAAAGTATGTATGATATTTCCAAAAATATATGATGGCCTATGAATATTTTAAATGTGAGATAATGATAAGGATATGATAATTCAAGCTGATGATGTTTATCTTGTATACCTTATACACTATGATTATGATATGCTAATGTCACAGATGAAGGTTGTGATGAAAAGAAATTTTCATATAAACCTAAAGAGATTATGATTATGGTTATACGAGGAGTTAGTCTCCTATGATGTATTACAATATTTATGAATAAATGATGACTTATAGGTTATTCTCAAAGGGGACTTTCTGTTAGCACCGATGAATTAGATACGAGAGGTGTCTCTTCACTAGTTTAAAATAGGTTCACACTGACTTTCATGAGATATAGGCTACCATGTAATTTAGAACTGTGGGTCTCGAATATATTTCCTAGTTATTGAAATATGTTGCCACCATAGGAATACAAGATAGTGGATCCACCTAGTATGTTATGTTCATGTTTTGGTTCTGCTTTGGCCGGTAGACCCCCTTCTTTCGGTGTGGGGTTAAGGGGTTCAATGATTAGCTCACATGGTGTAATGTGGTTTAAGGTAATTTTCCCTCGAGTAAAATGAAAGACAAGTAAATGGAAATTGACTTGGGTAACTTGAGAAGTCTAATTAGTATAGGTAGGGGTATAAGACTCTACCTAGACATTTCACAAGTTGATTCTAAGGGATGTCCTAGAAGATTGTTCTTATGTAATATGATAACATGAAATGTATAATGCTTATGATCTATGATGTTACTCTTATATGATGTTGGCTATGTTGATGAAAATGTTATTAGTCTATATTGCTATATGTGGTGATGACTACCTATAATAGAAGTTGTATGAATAAAAGCTTTACTTATGGTCTCTTATCTCTTTAACTCTTTTATTTGTTGTTATGGGTCTTCACATGATCATTGCAGTTGTAGATTTGAGATGAGATTATTGATAAGTGTGTTTTATGTTATGTTAATATGAACTATTGAACATGAAATGTTAAGATGACTATATGATGATATGTCTTTGGTTATGATCATGCTTTATGTTGTTGGGATTCTTATCGAGTATATGCTCTCTTGTATGTGCATTAATGGTTTCAAATGACTTAGCATGCTTTCTAAAGAAATTATCCTTTTTCATGCATGTCCTTAATTGTTATGTGCATCTACCCATAATTAGTACATCTGGCGTACTAACCCCTTACTTTATATAACTACAATGTATGGTCAGATTATTGAAGAATAAGAAGTTCGATTGAAGAATCTTGGAACTCTTTATCCAAATGATTGTAGGTCATCATGTTTGGGGACGCTATCTTTTCATGATTATAGCTTAGGAAGATTTTGTAGTTTTAACAGATACTCTTTATTTCCTTTATCATTTGGATTTTATCGTAGTAAGGACAATATGGCATATTGACTTTGTATTGGCTAAGTCAAAAACTCGTATTCTTTAAATAGTTTTTATGTGAGACAAATTTTAGACTTTTGTATTGTTTATTCATGTTGTTATAAGAAAAGCCTAAGCAAGGTTCTATGTGATAGGTCTAAGTATTCTCACTTAGTATTTGTAAAAATTTTAATTTTTTGTATTTTTACTAATGATATGTTATGACGAATGCTATGTGCTTGTCTGAGTCCTCTCAGAGGACGACGACTTTGGTCGCAACTGGGGGGTGATCTCCAGTCGTGACACTAAAACCATCTAGAAACACAACATTTAAAATTCAGGATACAAACACATAAAGAAGATCTAAAAATAATAATAAAAGACATAGGGGACAAGATGAGTTTAAGCTCGAAAATATGATGACTCACGAAGTCTTCAACTCCAAGCCTATCTTCGAAGTTTTAGATATAAAATCTCAAAACCCTACAGTTTTGTTAAAAAAAAGAAGTATGGATTAGCATAGAAAGTACGAAGTATTATTTCCATAAAAACAATGCTTAAAATGGTCATTTTTGGAACCATGCATATGCAATTTTTGACAAAATTTCTTGAACATAAGTATAAGAGGCATGTCATAAAACCATAACCTATATACAAGCCATTTCTTCACATTTGAAAATAATCAACATCTAAAACACTTTATCACATTAGTACTTCTCCTGAAGAAGCCATTAAACTATACATAGTGCAACGTATGAATAGCGAGCATTTCTCATTTCATTGGAGGAAATTCATTCTGAAGTTCCAACCATGATCATGATAATATCATTGAGAAAAATGTGCAATTAATTTGAAAAGTAAATTTAGGCATGTTCAACATATGAGGAATATATGCAACTCATACTATGTGCACATCAACATGAGGAACATAAATCATATAAACTCATTTGATTCTTATTTGAACAAGATCTCATCAAGAACATGCATATCATAAGGCGATCATGGAAAATTCATACAACTCTCATAACTTCAAAAACATAAAACAAGCCGAAAAAGTAACGCTCAACAACTTAACTATTTATCTTATCATTTTCTCACATTTTTTATGGAAACCACTTCTTTATTTTTCTGTTTCTTAACTTGTTTATCTAAGATCCCAACCGGTACTTCTAAATTAGGAAGGTCTTCATTAGGAAACTCTTGCTCATACACAACCATACCAACACCACGCATGGTCTCATATGAGTCTACCACATCGGGTCTAAACTCCTCAAACCACTACACCTCTCAAGGTGAAATTATTAACCAAGCGTAACTCATGAACATTATGGACACTCAATGACCTCACCATATAAACACCATATTCCCTCACTTTCTTCACTTTTTTCATTCTATGGTCAGAGAAAAACATCACTAAAACATCTAACTCATCACACACTAGTATTCTAAAACAAGTTGAAATACACTTTAACCCTTTTTAAAAGGAGTCACTTACTCAACATCTATAGGCATCACTTATAAACTACTATTCATCAACTCTCTCAACATACCTTAAAAATCATAATAAATTTCTAGCAACATAAGACATAACCGTAAAATGACCCATTCATACTATACACAACATCACACTCTATCACCTAAATTCTTAACAAGTCACATTGGAGCGATTGACATCACCGAAACAGTTTTCTCCCTCAATCTTTCTAGCATAAGACTTCCAAGTGGTCATATCCAAAAGAACAGCAGATAGAGAATAAGGAAAAGACATTATAGAGTTAAACTCTATGGATGGACTTCAAAAATGAATAAGTGAGACTTTCCTAAAGCACAATAGTCTCCTATTTATAAATATGGTGCGCCTCACACCATGAACATGACTCAACGAGATGTTGGTTGATACATCCTTAAACAATTCCAAAAATACTGTACTCTAATACAATGTGTGTCACATACATACACTCGAAAGAGACACGGAATACTTGACCCCGAAGGGTCTCATACAATACTCATAGAATTCATGAACATAAGAGAATAGAAAAAAAGAGCTAACCTTAAAACCTTTCATTTATAATCGAAATCATTCTCATAAATGCAATAGAAATTCAATGTATACAGTGTCTCAAACCATCTAGAAACATAAGACTAAAAAATTATGACACGCCCCATATAAAATCTTTAAACATGATAATAAAAGTCTTTAGGGAACAAGATTAGTTTTTCCTTGAAACTATCAGGACTCACCGGTATTCAACTCCAAGCTCCTTGGTATCTTCCAGTATGTGAAATAAAGTCTCCAAATCCTACACTTTGGTAAAATGGAAGAAATATGGGTTATAGCATAAAGAACTAATTATGATAGCATGGAAAAACATTGCTCAACATGAATATTTTTATTGTAAATCATGCATATGTGTAAGACCCCAAAAATGAAATAGAATGCAATAAAGATTCACATATGTTTTATGAGTTGATAAGTGTTACTTTCGTGTTAAAATGAGTTTATAGGTCAGTTTGGTTGTATTTTTGGTCAAACTTCAAGGAACAACCAAGACATTTGGAGAGTAGTCATTTATGTTCTACTGTGTTCTTATCTATATTGGTTGAAGTTAGTGTGTTGTTTGAGGTCTAAGTCATATGGAGATGACTCGAATACGAGAAACATCATGTTTCAGGATTTAACGTCCAGGTACGACTCCCCAAGGACCCACAAGGGTCCCTTGAGGAGGACCCCATCTTTTAGCAAAGATTCTACCTTGGCAGTATGATTGACGGCTCCAAACCACGGCTAGTCAATCTTGGACGTCGATCAGGACTATAGGTCTTGATCGTTAGTCCCAAACCACGAACCCCATTGATGGGGAGTGGACCAGTCCACGGTCCATGTTCTGGTGGGCTTCAATGGCACCTATAATTCTGCATTTAATTCATCGAAGGAGGGGGTGAATTAGTAAATACACTCCAACTCTTTTAAATGGTAGGGTCGATTATCTTATTTTTATTTAGGTAGATTAAGAGTATTAAAACATATAAAACCCTCTATTAGAATTCATTATTCACTTTTCCTAAAATCAAAACCCTTCCATCCTAAAAAAGTTCTTTCGAGAACTCCATGGAACATTGAGATCAACATAAATCAAGAATTGTGAATTTCAATTGTGTTTGTCACATCTGGGGAGCACCCCCCAGAAGTAACATGGCGTACTTGACCTCCCATAGGTCTTATAAAAGCCCATATTTATCATTCATTGCATTGTCATAGTAAATTTAGCAAAAAATTAAAAACTTTTCATAGCACATCATATGCTAGAAACTTTAATTCATATATACTCAAAAGATCAAATTACATACATATAATCTAAGTCTCTTTTCCATATTAGACTTAACAACTTTAGAGTACATTACGGACACAACCCTTAAAACGTAAGACATAACTATACAACATGTAAACACTTTAGAGTAATGACATGCCATTAGGAAATCCTTGAACTTAAAAGATTCCTTTCGTTGTGCTTGGGAATCTGCATCATTTAAAATATCCTTTAATCATCCATAACCTAAACATAGTGAAAAAAATAGAGAAGAATGAGATTAATACAAGAATGCACTAAGTATGGCAACCATGCAAAAACATGCATTTAAAAGGGACATTTTCTTGAAATCATACTTCATGCCTTTTTGAGTAAATCTTTATAAAACCTTTAGATAATTGTATTTAATATCATTAACATACTTCATATAGACATATTCATAGGACAAACATTACATAAAAGCATATATAGAATTAAGCCATAGTTGAGGTCACTTTACAGTGAGCTCCTTTATCTTACTTGTGAGCATTCCTTTCTTTTATTCATTAACCTCCCAAGTAACCCTGTACTAATTTTTGGTGCAATGCATCACCTTAAGGCCACAAGGAAAACATATACACAACCTCCAGAAGTCATCACATATCCTCATATAGGCATAGTATATCAAAGACACGTTTAAGTCAAGGCTGCATTGTCTTTACAGTAAGCTACATTAATTTGCACATATATTTACTTCTTCTTACATAAATCAGTATAAGACCTTGTTCATGACCAAATCTTACCGTACTAGTGCAATGTACATGTGAAGCCCCATAACCTCACACATACTTAGTAAACTCTTCATAAGACCACAAACCTAACACTTCATACATCAACATAACAAGTAAAGGTACCTTCATTCAAGAAAGGCAATACCTTCATCATATTGTCATTAAGACAAACATTATAATATATATATCAAGACTACTTCATACAAGCTCATAAAATGAATTTTATCACAACAAGAAGACCAATACTAAAAAGTCATGCATATTGACATAAATATAATCACACACATTAGGTCACTTCTCTAGGACTTCCTAAGGACCTACTTGTGCAATGTATATATGAGTTCATTACTTCAACCTATCCTAAGTAACCTCCCTTATGTCATCCTAGTTAGTTACCTAGTCATTTATTTCCATTGCCCATTTTACTTTAGGAAAACTATATCCTTAACCGACACTTAGACCATGGGTGCTAAACATGGAATTTGGTGTTGTAGAGCCTTAGAAGAATGAAAGGTGTTCTCACCTAGCCAAGGTAGAACAATAAGATACATCCTATCATACTAGGTGAATTCACTTGCTACATCCTATGTGGCAAGCATAGTTTGTGGAACTTAAAGATAGGTATTATCCCTCTGCATCCCACTTGTCAATCGAGGCCTCCTCTCATGGGAATCTATTGGATGAGTATCACTCTTTGGGGATTCAACACAACATATGTAACTATAGGGTGAATCTTCCTCTATGGGAAGTCATCACCTCCCACTGTCAAGTTGACTCGGTGCTAAGCTAAGTTCCCTTTACTTAAAAGCTTTTATTAACATTACTTTTAAAAATTTATCTTTGGGTGATTGATTCCCTATATGCTTAGCTCATAGGTCATAGATGACAACTCCTTTCATCAACTTATATCATGTGAGAAAACCTTTCACATGGACGTAGCATATACCATTAGCACTATCTAGTTTAGGATAAACATGAGCAAACCTTTCAAGGATCCTCTATTGACTAGATCATCATTCATGTGTCTGTGTACATATATGTGAGCAAACCAATCACATAACACATTAAGGTGAGTCATGTTCATACATTCATATTCATGCACATAGAAGCCACAACTAACTATAACGGCACACATGTCAATGCATACACAAAGTCACATAGCCTTGCCCATACTAGCACACCTATCAACTCATCCTAGTTAAAGAAACATATATCATACTTTCATAGACATCATTTAAACACGTATAGTAGTAGACACTAGTGAATATGAGAACTGCCTTTCATTTAGGCACCATGACCTATACTACTTGTAACCATGCATAATGTGTGAGTGTGTGTGTACATCAGTCAACATGATCACATAATGTCTATCCATAACATCATGAGGCATCCACCTTCAAAAGACCATAATGCACAACAAAGCATAGACCACACAACACCATTTTGCATAGGAGGCAAGACAATCTTCATATTACATATAAGACTCCAAATCTTTGCTATTCACACATTCACATAGGGATACATGGGTAGGGGTCATTCATCCTTAATACTTCATTAAAGGCAGAACCTACAAATGATCTTTCATAACCGTTTAAATGCTCATAACAATAGTAACATAACCTAGATTGACAACTAAAGTAGAAGTCTAGGCACAAGTTACACATAAGGTGATAATCATAACCACTCATTCATATATTCATCAATTTGAGTTCATGCCATTCTCAACAGATATATAATGACAATAAAGTAAACATCGCCACCATAAGTGGATCATACCACACAATGACATACAAGTCTTCATCAACTATATTAATATAGAAAAGTAGATGAGATAAGCATTCTTACCAATTTCTCACCCTTTGATCATCATTGATCAATAAACCTTGTTTATCAACAAATCATATATAGGCAGTAGCTATATGTACTTTAATTTTAAAAGGAACCATGTACAAGTCACTACAAGATCATACTATAACATAATACAAGGAATCTCATATGTGCTATAAAGTAGAGAGTCTCAAGTAACTTACTAATATAATTTACTCTGATTACCATGGATAAGTTTGATAATATACCAATAATACCTACCTAGGGAGGTACCTAAATTCGTATAAATCATGTCTAAGTTATGCTTCATCAAAACTAGAACTTAGATTTCATCATGTACATAATATTATCAATCCATAAACTAAAAGAACCTAGCTAAATTCATGCAATTCTTATTTAAATTGATAAACAAGTATTTATAACCACAATTCATGCATAATATCAATTTAAGTCAGTAGCTACAATGATGATTTGCATAATTGAAATACTACACAATTGTTATAATCAAAATAACTGTAATACATAGAAATATAGGTTATTCATGCTCAAATCTTCATACATTAATCCAATGGATCCTTCACAATAATATCATCATCAATTCACGTAAACAACATTAGATATGTAAAATTCAATGTAAAAGAATATCAATTCAACCATTAACAAGTCACGATCACAATGCCCATGCAAAGGCTAAATTGATTTAGGACGAGATATGTGTTCATAATGCAATTGGATTAAAAATCACGTTAAAACCAATACATTATTATCAATTCATCATAATTTATTCATTAAAAACATTTTTAGAAAGAACTAATGGCTAGATTGAAGAAGAAGAAGTTTGATCATGAATCTTCTTTGAAAAACATTGAGAAGAACTCTCCAAGTGAAAAGTTACTTATAGATGAAGGATAACCATATATGTATATACATGAAAACATCTAAAAAATAGTGAAAATCCATGATAATACAATCTACAAGCTGTTCTTGAGCTTCAACAACAATGGAGGTTTCTAGAGAGAATAGGTTACGGAGAGAAGGTTTATTTCATGAATATGGGATTGGAAATGAGTTGGTCACGTTTTAAATTACTTCTGTACATCCAAAAATAGGTAAATAAATCAATTAGAGTCAGTTTAAACTCTCCTTTTCTCTGTCAAGCATAGAGAACAATGTCATTCCAACAATCACATCTAAAAAGACCACTTGACAAGAAAACATAAGAGAGAGATCTTATTAAGTTCTATGGCACGATATTAATATGATGAAGAAGGGAAACTCTATCGTCCTATTGCCTCTCATAACATTTGATGTATCACCACTCACCACCAATTATGCAAGACTCTACTAGATGTGGAAATGTGAGACTTCTTGGACCCTAAACAACTATTAAAAACCACTTTTACAAACCTGATGATCAAACGTCCAAGAACGCCCATGATGTTCAAAATGGTTGCCTTGAAACGACCTTGTATGTCTTGGCATGTTTTGTCTAGTTTTACGTGTTTATTTTGGATGAAATTCATGTGAGAAGTCCTAAACTCGTAATAAGATAATATTTGGGTTGGAAAATTCCAGGTGAAAGTCCCCAAGGACCATACAACGGTCCTTCAGTAAGGACCCTTCTCAAGAGAAAATGTTGTCTAGACCAGGCCCCAAATGACTGAGGCAAATGACAGCTCGTCGGCCAGTTTACGACCCGTCGATGGGTGTCGTGGGTCAAGACTTGGGATATAAAACTACCAAAGTAAAGTCTCTGAACAAAATGAAGGGTGGACAGGACGGTCCATTTGTGTACAAACGGTCCATCGATAGTCAACCGTTGACGGTACTAGTTTCCTGCGTGCAGTCACTTTTAAGTTAGGGGTAAAATTATAAATTCACCCAACTTCCAAATAAAACAAAGGGATTTTAATTAGGATTCTTTTTTGTATTTTAAATTTTTTTATAAGTCTTTAACACTTATAAGATTTCATTCTTCAAAATCAAAACTCAAATTCCCTTAGAAGTGCTCTAGAACTCCATTGGAGTCAAAACTCATTCAAGGGCTTATATTAGAGGTTTGAGTGGACATTCTTCATCAAATTTGTGTATAATCTTCGGTAAGGTATGATTTTTTATCCTTAAAACTCTATTCATCAAGGATCCCAACTTTCAAAGAAGATTTCTAAAGTTTTCAAAGATGAATTATCCAATTTCATTATCTATCCATGGGTTATTGCATTCAAGGTTATACAACATTGAGTATTGATTGAATTGTTATTAATTTAATGATTTTAATTCAATAAACCTATGAACCCATATAATTTATGAACCCTATTTTTTGTCTACTTTATGGGTTAAGTGATTTGGAGTTAATGTTATAAATTATAATGTAGTTTCCTATGGGCTATTGATTGATGTAATAATTATATTGAATTGATATCTAGGTTGTCTTAGATTTATGAATCTATATTGAATTTACCTAGTATTATTGAGTATCATAGTTTTTATATTAAATTATTGGTTATGGTCATGGGTAAGAGCCTTATGGTATTGATTTGGATGATTTCACAATTGATTGCGGTGTTGAGAATGGATTGGTGGTATGCTGCCCTAATTATATTTATTTTATGTTAATTATACTTCAATTATGTTGTGATTTGTATGGTCCAGTTAGGGTGGAAGTGTTATGTTCTTACTTGCAATAGATGTGGCCTTGTCGGCGTTACTTTATGTAATATGATGATCATGACCTTATCGACACTACTTGAAGTATTAATATAATTAGTGTAGTTGATTTGTGTAAAATATGAGCATATCTATCTACATGTCATCAATGTGAAAGTATGTGTTCTTCTACTTATATTAGGTGATCATGTTAGAGCATGGCTATGTGCTTATATGGATAGTCTTAGAGTTCATGCATCATTTTTCCTACTTTACTATGTGAGTCTATGATTATTATATTGATGATGTTATAGTTATATATAGGATGACATAAATAAAATAAGTGTCATTCCCAAGTGCTTCAAAGAATTATATGGCATATGGAATAAATTAAAGAATGTTGTGTCTTGTTTTTGTAGACTTGTGTCCCTTACTTGATACATGAATGAATGATATGTGATTATAATTTGTCTTTACTAGGTAGGATTAGTGCATCCTTTTCATGTATGAATTAATGACATGTGACACCTTAAGTGATGTTAAGAAGGTCATGTACGTGGAAAAGGTTATGTTATGACTTTGAATTTAAAGATCCGTAATCCTTCATGTAAAGAATGATGGACTTAGGGTTGATTGGCTGGAACTACATCATATCATCCTTAAGAAAGTCATGATGAGCTATCTTAGTTTCCATTGAAAGGTATCCCTAGTGGAACTCTTTGGTAGGGTTAATGTCATTGGGTTATGAGCTAGGTAAGAAACCTCTTCATGTGATTATTTAATGTCAATTACTTTATGAGAACAAAGGCTAGCACAAAGTGAGCGTGTTATGGGAAGTAGCTCTACTTGAGAAGGAGACTAAATTACAATGTAGTAAGGAGACTAGATTACAATGTATATCTACTTTAGAATGATACTAAAGTGCATAAAATCCCTTCATATTCCTGGATGATGTGCCTACGTGGGATGTGTCCTAGTTCAACCCTTGGCAAGTAGAATACCCTCATCGGAGTAGGTTACAACTCCAAATTCCATGTCCAGATATCATGGTGTATGTAGATTATTGTCTATTCTCATCATATGGTATGCCTACTAGCATTAAAGAAGTTCTATGAAGTTTAGGTATTGGTATGGGATGGTATCTAGACATAGCACAATAGGCTTTGAAGGTGTTTCTTAGAGGCCCTAAGTCTTGTCCAAGACCATTACATGAATGTCTTTATGTGATGAATGAGTATTAAATGAACTAATTAATGTAATCAGTTAAGTTAAGAAAGCATGCTAAATGAAGTACTTACGTAGAGTAGTTAAGGGTTGCCTCGTTAAGGTATGAAAGGGGGCATGGGAATGGTCACTTCGTACTTACCTAGATAAGTCTTAAGAATGACTCTAAATAGGGAACGTTTTGATTATGTGGACATGATATAAGACTTAGGTAGTCTTAAGGATTATTTAGTTAGTCTTGAAGAGGTCAATCATAGATGTTATCTTCTTGATTTACTTAAGTAAGTCTTTTGATAGCATTTGGAAGGCGAATGTAATATTTTTCGTATGTGTTGATGTATTATGAGTGTGTATAACTCATAAAAGGTGGTCTTAAAGAACATGCAGGTGTGCCTATAGAGGTTGTATGGGTTGTCTCTCTTTGTCTTACTTAAGTTAGTCTTAGGATAGCTTGTAATGAGAGGATTGCATGCTAGGAAGAGTTCCTTGTGAAGTTGAGAAACTTCACTGTAACCTTAAGAAATAGTCAGTATAAAGTGACATAGTTCACTAAAAAGATTTTTATAAATTTTCTAAATTTATAATTTCTTAAATGTTATCTTATGTATTTCTGAGGTGTTAAATGTTATTCTTATGATTAAGATATGATATTTAAATGAAAAGATGCATATTTCTAAAAATGTCCATTTACATGATTTTATGCATAATGCCATACTTAGTACAAGTGTTTCTACTAATTCCATACATTTGATTATCTCTAAAGGTATAGGTGAAAGGTGAGAAGGATTGTGAAGGAGAGTTTGGACTCTAGAGTTGTTCAAGAAAGTTGAAGTATGTCCTCATTTGACTCGAGGCATATATGTCTTTTATTGAAGTATTGTAATAGAGAGATTAGAGAGGCTTTACTTGCCTTATCCCGATTCTTGACTACTAAAGTGAATTTGAGTATGGATCCTAGGGTTAATGTTATGGAGAGCACTATGACATCTATTTTGAGAGATTTTGTGAGGATAAATCCTCCTATCTTTCTTGGCTCTAAGGAGGGGGAGGATCCGCAGGAATTTCTAGATGGTGTGTACAAGGTTTTAGTTCCATGGGGGTGACCTTTTAGGCGTAAGACGGAGTTGTTTTCATATTAATCAAAAGATGTTACTCAAGTGTGGTAAACCCAATAGAAAGACAATAGGCCGATTTTGTCGGGTCCCATAGAATGGGAGGAGTTCAACAAGGATTTCTTAGGGGAGTACTTTCTCCATGAGAGGAGGAAGGTGAAGATTGGGAGGTTCATTGACCTTAGTCAAGGTAAGGGAATGATGAAGAACCCAAACTTAGAATAAGTACAAGGATTTTTAATAGTAGCATGAGAGATTTGAAACAAGGTAAAGTCAATATGCAAGGTCAGCCAAGTTTAAGAAGAGAGCCCCAAATCAAGACGGAGCTAGTGTTTCAAAAGAGAAGCTTGGGATAGGTAGTAGTTCTCAAATTATTTATGCCTACCTTTTTGTATTGTAGGAAGGGAAACATATGGGGGTAGTGTCTAGTTGGTTACCGGGATTTGCTTTTGATGTAGTAAGGAAAGACATAAAAGGAGAGATTAGGAATATGGTCATACATGTATCCTTTCTGTGTTCTGAGTTTCCTTCTATAGTGGGGGGGGAGTATGAGTGAGGTAAAGGGTTTTGCGTTGATTGTTTCACTCTTTATTCATCAAGCATTGCCAGTTAGATAGTCTAGAAGTATGAGCATGTTGGCATTGTGTTTAGAGGTTTTATGAAATGAATTTCATGTTCTGGGGTTGTGCATTCATGAAGTCATGATTACTTTTTACGTGTGTTTATAGGGTCTAAAGTACAGATTAGCATGTTTTTAAATAAATTGGCTAATAAAAGTGATGTTTGAAAAGTTGCAAAACACTGTAATGCTACTGGCAATTCTGTGAGATTTTTTCAAAATTTTATAATTTCATGCTGTGTGTGTATAATTGTTGTAATTTAATTATAACTCAGAAATATAAGTGTGAATATTGAACATAAAAATGAGGTTTCCTATTTGGAGTGAAGGATATGTGTTTAGACAAATGAGGGTAATTTTTATTTATAATTTTGGTTATATTTGATACTCCTAAATATGTGACATTGATATTTAATATATGTTTGTATTGTATAATGTGTTGTATGGTATGCTTATGATTTCTAATTTATCTATTGTCTTGCAAAGGGTCGAGAGAGTGGCAAAGTGTCCATTCATAGAGGTCGAATGTGTCCAAATGGGGGCTTATTCTTAACCCTCTCAAAAGACTTAGGTGAAGCAAGAGTATACATGGTTTTGATAATGGGATAAGGTCGTTTAAAATGCTATAAATGTTATATTGATCAGTATTCTGACTTTAGGTTATTTGGAAGTGATACGTCAAGGGACGACTAAGACATTCGACGACTAAGTCCTTTGTGCTACATTATGTGGTTAGAGCTAAATGTTTGTTTCATTATTTAATTAGGTGGTAATTAATTAGTATTAAGGGTTCATAGAGTGTTATTAAGTTGAGATGTTTGAAGTCAAACGCCAAGAAAATTCATGACATTCGAAAGAAAGAGTTTACTTGAAACGGCCCTGTATGTCCGTGGCATCTTTTGGTGAGTTGTACGTGTTATTTTTGGAGTGAAATTCATTGTGGAAATGTCATAAAATAAACAATCCTATTGGGTTGGAAAGTCCGGGGTGAAAGTCTCCAAGGACCATACAAGGTCCTTGAGAAGGACCCCTATTAAGATCCAAGTTGGTCTAGACCCTACCCCACACGACAGAGGCAAACGATGGTTCGTGGACCATCTCGATGCCCGTTCAGGGTTGTAGTGGATCGATACTTAGACTAGGGTACAAATTACCCAAATACAAGACTCTGAACAAAACGAAAAGGAGGGGATGGATGGTCTGTTTGTGGACAAAGGTACATCGACTGCCACCGCCGATGGTATGTTTCAAGCATGCAGTCCGTTAAGTTAGGGATGAACTTGTAAATTCACCCAACATGCCAAATACGAGAACAATGGAAATTACTTGGGGGTCTTTTGGGTTTTAAATGTGTTTTATATGTCTTTCATACTTGGAAGATTTGATTATTCAAAATCAAAAACCGAACCTTTCCTACAAAATTCCTAGAACTCCTTTAGCGACCAAAAATCAAGAAGGACAATTGTATCAGGATTTTTGAGTGGATCTTCTTCATCAAATATTTGGATTAGCGTCAGTAAGGTACCCACACTTTTTAGCCTTGAAACTATGTCATTCAAGGAGCCAACATTCAAAGAGTTTTTTAATTGTTTTCAAGATGCAATTGTTTCATTTAATTAAAAATCCAGGGTTCTGCATTAAAGGATTTTAAAGAATGGTCATATGGATTTCATTGTTATAAGTTGACCAATTTTAAACTGGTCTAACCTACAAAACCCTGTCACTGGTTAACCTAGTTTTTCTTACTTGGGTTTTAAGGATTAGATTAATGGTAATGAATTCTAATGTAGTTTCGTATGGGATATTGATGATTACTGAGGTATTTAAATTGATATCTAGGTTGTTCTTGAGAGATAAATCTATATTTCAATTTCCGAGTTTCATTGAATAATCATAGTTTCTTAGATTGACTTATTGTTAGGCATGGGTCAGGGCCTTGTGGTGTTGGATTGGAATTATTTTAGCATTGGATTGAAGTGGAGAATGGATTGGTGTAGGATTCGGCCCTAACTATCTTATTTGTATTGTTAATATTCTACCATGTGTTTGTCTTGGCCTGGTCCAGTTATAGATGGCGGTGGTATGTGCTTTGCTTCAGTGATATGTCCTTGTCGGTGTTACTGTCTACGTAATATGAGCTCATCGCCTTGTCGGTATTACTGAAGTATTCAGATAAAATGTGTAGGTATTTATTTAAAGTCATGAGCATAATATCTATATGTGATCAATGTGAAATGTATTCTCTATTGATTTTAGGATCATGCTAGTAGACTATGATCATGTGCTTATATATGTTCAGTTTTAGAGTTAACGGCATGAGTTACTACTTGACTATGTGAGTCTTGGTGCTTATATTGATGATTTTGGTTAACTAATGATAGGATTGACAATATTATACGGGTATTGGTAGGTATTCAACAACAATTATATGTTATGAACTACGTACTGACTGTTTTTGTCTTGTTTTGGTAGACTGTGGTCCCTAACTTGATAAATGTCTGCACGTCTGTGAACATGACATGTATTGACTAGGTTAGGAGTAGTTTCACCTTTGTCATATATGACTTAATGATAGGTGACATCTTCTGATGATTCCGCGTCATGTACGTAGAAAAGGTATGTTATGAATTTGACAGGTCGAAAGACTCGTACTCCTTTCTTCATGAAATGATGATGGACCTTAGGTTGATTGTAGGAATGTGGTTTCATATCATCCATCGGAAGTCATGCATAAAGATTTCGTCAACATGAATGGTATCCTAGTGGAACTCTTTGGAAGGGTGAATGGTTGAATTTTTATTGTGTTATGAACTACATTAAGGAACTCTTCGTGATGATCTTTCTAATGCCTATTATCGTATGCGAACCAAGGCTAGGACAGAGTGATGGATGCTTATGGAAGATATCATTTGACAATGAGACTAGAGTTGCAATGTATTCTCTACTTGCGAATGAGACTAGTAGTGCATAAAAGCCTTATATTCTTACCCATGTGCCTACATGGGATGTGATCTCTGTTTTACCCTTAGGCAAGTGAACACCCTCCTCTTAGAGTAGGTTAGAACATGGATTCCATGTCGAGCATCATGGTGTTTTATGTCGGTATTGTCTATTCTCATCTATGGGATACCTCTACTAGAATCGTTGAAGGTGAATGAATTTTAGGTGATGGTATTGGATGCTATTAGACATGCACAATTAGAGTTTGAATATGATAGTTAGAGTCAACTAAGTCCTGTACAAGACTATTACTATGAATGTCATTTTATGTAATGAGATGAGTATTAAATTAACCTAACGAAGGTAATGGCTTCTTGTTAAGAATCACGATAAATGAAGAAGATACCTACCTAAAGAATGTACGGGTTATCTAGATAAGGTGAGTGAAGGTGGCTAGGGAAATGGCATTCGTATCTTACCTAGTAAGTCTTAAGAATGACTCTACTTAGGGAAGATGTTGATTATAAAAATGATCTAAGCGCTTAGGATTCTCTTAAAAGATTATTCGTAGTACTGAAGATGTCACGACCCCCCAACATTTGCAGTCGTGATGCACTCTATGTTGCCCAAAACCAATAGTAAGCCAAAACAAACATATTAACCCAAATAACCAACAACTGAGTAAAAAGACAAACATTAGCAAGAATCTCCAAATGAGATTCCTTATAGAAAGTACGAACTGCGGAAGCGAAAAATAGATCACCTCCAAAGAGATGGTTGTATTAAGTACAGGCCGCTAAAAATTCGATGCAAGTCTGAAACTGAAATGACCAATCTAACTGAGGGATATATGCTGTGACTACTAATAAACAGAAAAAAATAAAAAGATAGAGGGCGGTGTGAGCCAAGGAACAGCCAAGAGCTCACCAACAACTCCGAAGAACTTCAAGCTCGGAGCAATTGTGCTCCACGAGATGTACTCCTACTCGGAATCGAATGCTGCACCCACAAAGATGGCGCAACAAGTTTAGTATGGTCCGAAACCACATGTACCCAGTATGTCTCAGTGGACCGACAATGACGAAGTAGGACCAGGGAGTTGAGTTATCTAACAAAAAATCGTAAATTCTCTCCGCCATAGCATATAGCATACATAGATATATATAGAGATGACACTTACTGTAGTAAGGGTCATCAATAAAAGGAAATCAAACACTTAACGTATTTCCAACACCAAACGAACATATAATCTCAAGAAGATGAATGATGGGATGAAATGGAAAGGCCAATAGGATACCCTGTAATGATATGTCTCAGAATACACAGTACTCATCAAACCGTATATACAGGATATCCTCGGAAACCTAGAGAGTTAATTGATCATTGGGGACTCGCGAGGTCCATTATACCTACACGGACATCTCCAGT
This sequence comes from Solanum habrochaites, assembly GCA_027704765.1. Lineage (NCBI taxonomy): Eukaryota > Viridiplantae > Streptophyta > Magnoliopsida > Solanales > Solanaceae > Solanum > Solanum habrochaites. Next base: position 70,780 of record JAKWJA010000657.1, read on the forward strand.
GTCTGTGCGGCGACGATCCTCAACGAACTATCATAATATCAAACAAGTTTCGCAGGACGGTCTCCAGTGTCCTCAGAAATTACAATCTTTAACATGCTCACCATTCCCCAAGCATGACCCCGATCTCCACGTGCCCCAAACTTATATCAGTATCCATGTCGATGTGACAAATATTATTTCAATAGAGGGGGATGATGATGCATCTCAATCAATCAATCTGAACATCATAGCCATACACCACCTCAATAATCACCAGTATACGGATATGTTACAAAGCAAAACATATCAACCAAGGATTCAGTTCAATAATATACTCACTAATGCCCATAGCTTTGCATTCTCAACAAATACAATACACATTCTATAAGTAGTAATTTAGTTGTATAACACTTGTAATGTACAATGCCGTCAAACCCTTGATACGAGACCCCAATTTTCGCCCTTACCGGGTCTATTTTTCATTTTTAAATTTAATTGTAGGACACTGTCTTCAACAAGTATAAAGTGCTTAAAATACACTTAAGAGCCGAACCTCGTGCCACGAATGCGTCAAGTATAGTTCTTCGCCCTTCGCAAGTTCGGATAATGTTCACTAAATCTTCCCAATTACGCAAGTATTGGTATGTAAGCGCGTTTGTAGACTTTAACATTATTGTATGTTTCTCAAGACCCAAACACAAAACTCATTCATACTGTCAAATCACTTCACATCGTGATTTTAGTTTATATGCCAAAATTATTATAATTGCACGTCAGAAATTTTACGTCCAAGAATTGAACTTTCATCTCTCCAAATCCAAATTCAATCTTATATAATATACCCTAATACTTAAGACCTATTCAATATACAAACAAACTGAGTCTCTAAGTGATAAATAATAAGACGAAATAGCCAACTTAAAACATTACGAAAGATTAATTTGTTTGCACCTCAAATTCCTAAACTCGCATCTTTGCCTACACTGTCTCTAATCCCAAAAGAACGAGAAACTATGCGGGAAGCCATTAAAAATCCTGGGAATAATAGCTAAACCTTGCAAAAAGTTTTAAAAAATCCAAAAAAGTTTCAAACCAAGGACTACGTAAGGCCCAGAATATGAAACCATTATTTAATCGTCTTCTTTCTACTCTTGACCATTGATTTAAACTCCAATCAAACCTTCGGAAAATATAATTTAATTATAAGAGAATTGGAAAGTCAAGATTGTCCAGACCTGTAGGTTTATACAAAGAAATAATCGGAAAAATTTAATAAAAATAAACAGAAACAATAAAAGTTAAAAATTCTTTCAAACAATAACTAAACACACAACCTAACCCCAACACTTTGCCCACTATATTATCCATTAAATCAGTAAATCAGATGAGGTATACATTATGAACATTCAATAACACAATTGATTGAAAGATCACCGGCCAATACGACTACGAGTGAATATTAGGCCAACGCCGCCGGTAGTTTTTTTTTGACCTTTTAATTTTTTCAGTTTCGAAGAGGTAATTAATTATAACAAATAAACTAAGGCCACTAATTTAATAAATATTAATGGGTCCAGTAAAGATCTTTAATAAATTATTGATATGGACCCCATGATTATAACTATCTTAATTCTTCCACTAAAATTTTTTTTTGTTATAATAAAACCTCTTAGTTTGAATAGTTTTAAAAGTAACCAAATCAAATTCATGAAAATTAGTTCAAACTAGAGTCCTAGTGCTCAAACGACCTAGCGGGTCCTTACATCACCAACCCTTAAATAAACGTTCGTCTGCGAACGGAAAAGTAAAGAGGTAACCTGAAGCTCAAAACGGATGCGGATATTATTTGGTCTATGTTCATTTTTAATCTTTAATTAGGAAACGTCTCAAACAAGTATAAAAGTCGTAACATACCTAAGAGCTGAACCTCGGCCACGAATCTCAATGATAGTTCTTCCTTTAGTAAAGTTTTGGACTGTTAACCAATCTACCAATGACGCAGTATTCGTAAGTAAGCGAGTCTTGTTAGACTTTAAAAGTATTCTATGGTTATTATAGACCCAAAACAAAATTAATTAAAATCAATCAACTTCCCAAATATTGAGATAGTTTATATCAAAAACTTATTAACTTGTCTAAATTTAAGTGAGAATTGAAACTTTCATCTCTCCAACTATCCCAAATCAATATTAATATAAGATAACACCTAATAATTAAATTACCATATCTAAAATACCAAAATTGGATCTTATGTGATAATAATAAGAAAATAAGCCAACTTAAAATCATTTCGAAGAACCTCCTTGTTGCACTCAAATTTCTATACATCTGCATATTTGCATACAATTTCAATCCCAAAGAAAGAGAAATATCACTAGGTAGACATTTGGAAAATCCTTGGGAACTAATTAGCTTAAACTTGCCAAAAGTTAAAAAAAAAAATCAAAAAGTTTCAACCAAGTAATAGTAGGACCCATAATAGAACAATCTATTTAATCGTCTCTTTTACCTATTCTGACCATTGCATTCTTGAAACTCAAATCAAACCTTAGAAAAATAATACTTTCTATCTATAAAGAAGCAGGCGAAGTCACAGAATTTTTCCCCTGAACCTTGCAGGTATACAAAGCAAAATTGGAAAATTTACTTACAAATATAACAGAAAACAATAAAGTTACAAATTCTTGCCTCAATAATAAAAACACCTAAACTCCCACCACCTTTTGCAACTATATGTATCCCATTAAAATCAAAAATCAGAGAATAATATACTATTATGAACATTCCATAACAGGAATTAGATTGAGCTCACTTGCAATAAACGACGCACGAGTGGCATATTATGCCCACGCCGCCCGGTAGTGTTTTTTTTTTGGAACCCTTTTATTTTTTCTTTTCGAATGTATAATTAATTATAACAAATAAACAATCCCTAACTTAAATAAATTAATGGGTCAAGTATAGGATATTGAATTAAATTATGGATATGAAACCATTAACTATTAACTATATTACTTTCACTAAAATTTTTATCACTAAATACTCTAAATTTCGAATAGTTTATAAGTACCAATCAATTTTCAAAAGGAAAAAAGGCCAACTAGTCTAGTTCTCCCAACGACCTAGCGGGTCATTACCGAGAGGTCAAATCATGGACGTTCTTTCTGATTTATTGAGGTATGTTTTTTGATAGCCTTTGGAAGGCAGAATGTTAGTTTATGCGTTGATGGTATGAGGGTTGTAATCATAATAGGTTGTCTCAGGATCATTTAGGCGTCCTCGAAAAGTTTTAGGGCTGGTTATCTTTGTATTACTAAGTGATTCGTAAGGCTGCCATCTAGAGCGGATTGCATGGGGAAGACGGTCTTTTGTAAAGTGAAAAACTTCCTTGTAACTTTAAGAATAGTCACTATAGTCACTAAAGATTTCTATTGATTGTTCATAAATTGCAAAATGTTATTATGGTAGTCTAGGTTTTAAATGTTATTATTATGATAGATATGAGATTAAATGAAAAGATGAATATTTCTAAATAAATGTCTGTTACCTGCATCTTATGGCCATATGCCATACTTAGTAAGTGTTTGTACCTAATTCATAGATTTGTTTATCTCTAAAGGTGTAGGTGAAGGGGAGAGAAGAAGGATCGTGAAGGAGAATTGGTTCTAGAGTCGTTCACGCAGTGAAGTATGCCTCATGACGCGAGGGCATAGATGCTTTGGTCTTGTTTGAAGTATTGTAATCTACTAAGTATTTATATACTTATTGTGTTGACTGAAGTGTCCAAGTAGTCTTTTGTCTAGGATTTAATTAAATGAGACATAGTAATTCTCTGAGTTTTATATGAAAGAGTTTTAAAGACCATAGATAGTAATTCCTATGAGTTTTATTGAAGCCGTCTTAAAGACTTATGGAATATTTATGAAACACTTTTTAATCTGCACTATTTTCATATGTTTTATATGTGTATGAATGATACAACGGGACTTATACACGACCTCCGAGAGGTCAATTCTTAATCGGTTGCATTCCTGGAGAATGCATATCTGCTGAGTGTGGTTCAGGAGTGATCCCACCTTAGAAGCCAATTTTGATAGTGATTTCAAAGTATTAAAGTTTATGAAAATGTCCGATTTTAACTCTCCTAAGGGTTGATGCATGAACGGTTTCAAACCGTATATTGATATTATTGATTAAATGATGTTTTATGATGAAAATCTCCCTGAAACCTTGATGTTAAATAAATAACCTAAAATTGACTTAGAAGGGGTGATTGCTTAGTGATCTATATTGATGGAATTTGCAGTTAATCTAACTTCGATAGTAGCTTTCTATGTTCTCATTGCTTTATTCTACTATTAATTGTTTGAGAAGTTAGAAATGCGGATTATGGATATTGGAGAACGGCGAAGTCTACATTACTTCCCTCTACTAAAGTAGAATTGATAAATAGTGCTCTTGTGTAATGATCACGTAGGTGGTGGTTGTTTACTCCGTGTTCTTATTGGATAAGTTCGTTCTAGAATTAACTATGGAATTGTAGTAGTATTATTGGCTCTGGTATGTATGAAGGTATAATGAGAAGGACTATGTATAGGTGTACGGATCCATCCATGTATGCATGAGGCAACGGTATTATGTGCTATATATGTGATCATACAGTAGGTAAATATAATGTGAGCGTCTTGATAAGTGGGTGAATTGTAAGAAAGCATTATGAGTTCTCTAAATGTTATATGTAAAGCTGATTGACTAGTTACCGTCTTGATATGATGACCCTTGTGTCTTGATTTGGTACACTAGGTGCTGTTCTTACATACTGCAAGGTGACTTTTTTGATACATGAAAATTTATTATTATAGGACCTATGCCTTGGTAGAGTAGGTGTCTTGTCCTTGATTCATGAAAATAATGTTAATGTGAGGTCTCTTCGACTTGGGTAGTCGTAGAATCCTCTCTTGAGACTGAATGAATGACTGAAAGCTGGGTCGGTGGACAAAGTTGGTCCACTTCGCATTAATGCTCAATGCGGTATTCTCGAGGATTGTCTTGAAGCGGTTAGCCATATGAACGTGCCCCTTCTCTATGAGTCTAGACCCCTAAGTGACTGTGAAACCTTGAATATAAAAATAAGGTTGATAATAAAGTGAATGGTCTAGACCTTTTCATGGTACTGTTTTATAAATAAGATACCCTAATTGACTTGTTCGGCGGTATGTTGCGCGGTAGCTTAGGATATTACTATTCTCTAATACACAATCTGAATGAAATTACTCTACAGTAACTTGGCAAAGCATGAATGCATAATCTAGAGATGTAGATCTATTGCGTATAGACTAAGTACAAAATAGGTACTTTTATTTATTTAAAAGTTTAATATAAAACTTGGTTTTCTACTTTCGGCAATAATAATTCTTTAGAAACATTAAAATTGTTAATTGTTGCGATATTGACAAGTATATATAGAAAGTAATTGAAATTCCTTTCATACTTGGTTTCTGGTACGGGCTGTTAAAACACCATCTCTTCCGTTAAAGGTTAAATATTCCTATTTGGTTATGCTTAGAAATGTAGACTTCTCAATGTTGATGATTCTTTATTAGGAATCTTAGAGAGTAATCTTGCTCAGGGCCGGTAGCGGTTATACTCAATTGTGACCCTACTTCTTGTGGAATTGAAGACCCAATATCTGTAACTCTGATCTTAATGTCAACAAGAACATGAACAACAAGGCTTGAAACAATGAGATCTAGTTGTAATATATGGGTGGTTTATATTACAAGCTAATGAAGACCACTATTCCCCAAAAGGCAATTAACCTCTAGTCCCAAATGTGTTACTATGCTTATAATCAAAACCAAAGAGCATAGCACTAATTTTGTGCCTAGGATGTTAAAGTGGATATGAGATCCTTTCCGACGAAAGCCTAGATAGAATTTGAATCCATCACCGAAACCTTTCTTCTCAACCTCTAGGTCTCTCTTGAAAGTATTCTCAATTTTCAGATGGATCTGTAACCTTATGTGTCTTTCGATCCAATTCGTTCAGCCTTAGAGTCTTCCCGTAGAGAATATTTATGGTAGGACTCACATCCCAAACGGGAGGGTAAATAAAAGATTTATATGAACTGAGAGGTTTCCGAACTACACGGTAAAATTTCGGGGGGTTGATTTCATCCCAAACCATTCCAAAGTTTATTATGATCTTCTTTGCAGGTATTCCTACTCCTAAGTGAAATGAAAGCTCCTTCTCATAAGGAAAAAGGGATTTATAGGAACTATTAAGGTAAGGCGACAAGTTTAACTCTTGACCTTAAAAGAAAATTAAAACGTGGTTAGATAAGCCCTAATCATACTGAAAAAAAGCGTGGTATGTGGATACATACACTCTGGTCAAAGAGTTTATTCAACTAAAATGGTTTGAAGGTGAACGAAGAGATTTCAAAAAAAAATTGAATTCTTCGACTGGTTTTGAAGCTGGGCGGCCAAACGGTGAATCGCATTCATGATTCAGGTTTAGTAAACAAATGGGCAAACAAAGACAAGGTGTCGAGAGTGTTACCCCCCTCTGAAGGCCATAAAACATCCTACAGAAAGATGTTCCGGAAAGAAGCACCTCAAAAAACCTTCAGTACAAAAGAAAAGGGCCTTTGTTACTGCGAGAAATAACAACGTCTATCTAAATAATAATTATACAACAAAGTCCTTCGTGTTGTCTCAAGCATAATAGGGACTAAAGTATAATTACTAGGGTACAGCCAAATTGGTAACCCAAACCTAGCTTTCCCCAAATCAGTTTCAACCTTAGAAAACCAATCCTTTCTTCAAAATCCATTAAGGTTTCCCCAGAGGATTTCCCGAAACTTGCCCATGACTTCAATAACTTCTGAAATCCTTGAAGGCTTCGAGAGAAACTTAAAAAGGATAAGATTTCTCAGGTTATAAGGTTGGAAAGCTATTAAAGGGGGGGGGAGATAGTACTTCCCACTCAAAAAATTTTATCCCAGACCCTCTTTTCCTGATATTCAGATTGAAAGAAAGAGAAAACAATATGAACCCCAAAGTGTGCATATTATGGATACAGGAATAACAGAAATGTGAATATAGATGGTTATGGCTGATGGCCAAATCTATAATGAACTTCCAAGAGACTGGGCGCATGACAATCACTGCCTGCCAAAGAAAGAGTGCCACAGATAAGCGGCGGGGGGGGGGGGAAAGCAGCTAACAGGATAGTTGCAGGGATTACTGGTACTCTAAGAACTTGGTGGGACAAATTCACAGAAACAAAAGAAGAATGACATCTTTGAGTGTTGAAAGAATAAATATTGTTAAGATTGAAGGAGGTCAAATACTACTCTTTTGGAGGGTAGAGTGGTAGTAGCAGATGTGCAATGCTACCAGACGTTTCCTTGAAGCATTGATAAACATTTCGTTGGGAAGCACAACTATTTCCAGACAGGAGTTTAGAAATATAAAAACAATCTTACTGTAAGAATTGACCGATTCAGAAAACAAGATCTGTTTCTACAAAAGCTCATGTCAAGAGGATAGACTGCACAATGACGATGGAAGGAGAGATTCTTTAGTGGATTACCTTCCGCCATTGTTGCCATTTAAAGGCCAGATCTAAGATAATGATATCGTTTTTGTCACGGTAAAAATCCCATACAAGAAATGACTTCTTGGAGATATAACAGTTGATTCTTTCGTAGCCATGCAACTATGTACAGATCTAAAGCGACAGGACAGCTTAAGAAGGATCAAAAATTTTACAGGTAATGAGTTGGAAGCTTTTTTCCAAGACTATGGATTCCCTAGTAAAAACCCCATTCTGCAAAAAGGATTTCCAAAGAAGAGCTATCGAGAAAATGGCTCCTATAAGAGAAGATCCTCAAAAAAGAAAGGATTTAAAGGATAAGAGAAGTAAGAAAAACTTCTAACGGAAAGATGATGTGTTTGGACTTGTGGAAAGACAGGACACAAGTCTCCTGAATGTCCTAGAAATAAGAAAAAGGAAAGAAGATCAAGCTTCTCCAAATGAAGAAGAAACTAAAGAAAGTTTTTGTCTATATTACAACGAAAAGAAGAGAAGAAACAGATTATCTTCAGAAGAAGAAGCAAGAGAATAAGAACTTGAGGACGGTGAATCCTCAATGTTGCTCAAGACAATCCTCAAGACAGTGGACATCATTGGAAATTGTCAAGGAGCTGTATTGTCATTGTGACCATCCAATCTATTAGAGACTTCTGAAGTATGAGAGAGGAGTCATGCAGAATCCTTTTTGCTATCATTGAGAAACATCAAAGATGATTGATGATAGAAGAGGTATCTTTGGAACTTAAAAAGACTTTTCCACTAAGGCATAGGAAAAAAAGAGATTACAACGAAAGTAGTCCCTTTAGCGAAACAAATCATAAAAGTATTTTCTGACAAGAAGGAAGAACATTCCTATTAATGATATTCGAACAGAAAAAACTCTCTCAAAAACGAAGTTCGAGAAGTTAGGTCAAGACTTCTTAACAAATCGAAAATTTGATTCTGTAGCAAACAATTTCTTAAGGAATTTGCTGAAGTCTCTCTTAAATTAAAAGAGATTGCTACGTCTGGATTGATTGAAGGATTTTCTAATCAATCAAAACCCTTCCTCACCCTCAAGGTCTTAATGATGCAAGGTTTAGTATGATCACCAAGGTAAGACCTCAGAGTCTCATATTATGATCAAATTCGTTGGTAATGCTAACTTGGTTCTTTAAAAAGATGCCTTGGTTAGACAGTGGTGAGATCGTAATTGCATTGTTAAGGTCTTATTTCCAACAAGTACCTCCCGAAAGGAACTACCAGTTGTACAGTGCCGACTGGTGAACGGATCTGTATAGATTCAAACTTTCAACTGTCATATGCAATGACGGTTCTCTTCCTTGTAATGATTGTTATAACCAAAAAACGTTAATTAATGAGGAGAATTATTTTGGCATACTTTTTTACCCAAATCAAACCTTATATTTAAGATTGGATTCAATCCCCAAAACAAAAATCTTAGGAAAGAAATCTTCTTTTACCTTTTAGAAAGGACGCTTTCTCTTGAAGAAAGTAATTTTTGCGGCGCTAACAAAACTGCTTTGAAAATCAACAGATTTGTTTTTGGCAAAGAGATATTAAAATTAAAAAATTGAGAAAATTGTTAAAACCCGGGATAATGGTTGACTAAAATTGTCAATCGTCACATGAATTTTGAAAGAGAAATTTTGTTCACAATTTATAACACTTTTTGGGAAAGAAAATCTCATATTATGATTTACCAACATTGAATAATAAATAGGAAATTCATAGGCTTTGAAGATAAAATTATTCGTCCCTCTACATCACCTGAGTTATTCACATTTATGTTTAACAATGCCAGTGAACAAGACGAGTTCCCCTGACAGGGTTATTAATTCATAAAACCTTGAAACTAAGTTTTAAAGTGGATTCTTAACCCGATTCCTACAACAAAGGGATTTTTAAAATGAATTATTAAGATAATGGAGTTACAGAAATTTAGTTAAAGTCTGGTTTTTGGCCAAATTCAAGTGCTGACAAGATAAATATAAAAGACTTCAATGTCGCCTTTTGGACAATAAATGGAATGTCATGACCTTTTGGGGGGGGGGGAAATTAAAAATGCCCCCTTCAAAATTTCCGAATATTATGAATTCTATTTTCATCCAGATAGCCCTATTCCCTTTGTTATATTGATTGATGTATTAATCTGGGCCGAGGACATTGATTATCACTGTTAAAATTTAATTATTCTTTTAAATATATTAAGCACAAGGACTAGTTAATTAGTGCTAAAAAAAGATTCTAAAAACTATTTCAAAAACATTAATCAGATTTTTGGGGACAGATCTTATCAGGCACGGATACACCAATTTGCACAGATCCATTGACTTTTCTGATAAGTTCCCAATGTCATTTTAATTAACACTCAGTTTGCAGGAGATTTCTAGGAAGTCTCAATTAGTAGCTGTTTTATTCCAAAAGGTAGACATAATTTTGTAAACCTCCTTTGACATATTAAAGAGACCTTCACTTGGGTGATTAACAACCAATGTTGTTATTCTTCTTAAAAATATGGTAAAAACCTTCTTGCCTTTGGCATGTCTAACCCTGATGTGTTTTATTGATAGGCGAGCCTGAAGAGTATGATATATCGGATATGGTGGTATTCTAAGAGCAAAGAAGGACATACCATTAGCAAGAAACAGTTAGTCGCCGACCATGATGACTGAAGGAAGAGGGAAGGAGGGCAAAAAGAAAGTACAGAAAGAGAAATAAAAGAGATCTCATTGGGTGTTTGGAGAAGGAGGGGGGGGTGAGGGGGGGGGAGAGTGGGGAGCGGGGGGGGGGGGGCGGGTGGGGGGGGGGGGGTGGGGGGGGGGGGGGGGGGCGGGTGGGGTGGGGAGGTAGGGGGGGGGGGGGGGGGGGGTGGGTTGGCGGAGGGTAGAGGGGGAGGGGGGGGGGGGGGGGGAGGTGGAGGGGGGGGGGGGGGGGGAGGAAGGGGGGGGGGTGGAGGGTGAGGGGGGGGGGGAGGCGGGTAGGGGGGGGGGGGGGGGGTGGAGGGGTGGGGGATGGGGGGGGGGGGGGTGGGGATGGGGGGTGGGGGGGGGGGGGGGGGGTGATGCGGGGCGGGGGGAAAATAGGGGTGAGGGGGGGGGCTGGGGGGGGAGGGGGGGGGGGAGTGGGGGGGGGGGGGGTTAGGGGGGGGGGGCGTGGGGAGACAGAGGGGGGGGGAGGGTGAGGGCGGGGGGGGGGGGGCGAAGGGGAGAGGCGGTGAGGTGGTGGGGGGTAGGGGGCGTGGGGTGGAGGGGGGGGGAGGGATGGGGGGGGAGGCGGGGGGGGGGGGTGGGGGGGGGGCGCAGGGGGTGGGGGGGTGGGGGGGGTGGGGGAGGGGGGGGGGGAGGGGGGGGGGTGGGGGGTGGGGGGGGGGAGGGGGGGGGTGGGAGAGGGGGGTGGGGGGGGAGGGGGGGGGAAGGGGGGGGGGGAACGGGGGGGGGTGGGGGGGGGGGGGGAGGTGGGGGGGGGGGGGGGGGGGGGGTGGAGGCCAGGAGCGTGGTGGTGGAGGGGGGAGTCGGGCAGGGGGCAAATGGAGGGGGCGGGGGAGATGGGGAGGAGGGGGACCAGCGAAGGATTCACACCGCAGACACATTTGCGACGCCAGTCAATCATTCGTACCTGAGGTATTCTTCACCAAGTTTCCCACAGATCCTCCACTTCTAGAGTCCGATCTGCATCATTGAACCCTCCCCTCCTAATTGTCTGTGTACAATCAAGTTCAAGAGATTAGTCAAAAAGAACTCCTTAATTAGAGTAGGATTGCAAATCTGCCTAAAGAAATCTTCCAGAAGGAGGTAAAAAAATATTGTTTATAAAACAATTTTTTGCCAGATGGCAAGCCGTGTTACCAGAGTTTGATTTTTCCAAATCGACTGTATCAAGGTGAGAATTAATCTTTACCAACTTTTAACCAGAGAATTTTGCATGGAAATATGAAGTAGGCCTCAGATTCGGCCCATAGAGGGAAAGCAACCAGCTAAAACAAACTCAAACAACCCAGCAAGAACTACGTCGCATTTGCAATAAGGCCTGAATTAAAAAGTATCAGCTTTGGCGCACCTTCCGCTCAATAATCCTCCTGAACATCCCCGAGATTTGATCATCAAAGCTGATCGGTCCAAAGAACCTTTTTCAAAGGAACTAGAGCCCAGCTTTTCTTCTTAACCAAGCGGAGAACTGTAAGATTCTCTCAAAATTAAACCAGTGATTGTGTACCTATGAAAACAGCCCCAAAATTTGCCTAAGTCGTTGTCTCCACCAAACAGTTATAAAACATTGTCAAGAGGAAAGAGAATTTGAGATGATTTCTCTAAAGTTTTTCCTCCTGCAGGACAAGGAGTCTGAAGGTTATGAGATTAAAGCATCTTTTGAGACCTGGTATATAAAACTAGGAATTATGTGGAAAAATACATGCCGTGAAAACCACAAGATATTTCCGAATCATCGTGTAGATACGGATCAGGCGAAATCGCACATGAGTTAGCAGACAAATCTGACCCAGATAGTAGCCTACTCCAAGTTCAATATCAAAAAGATTTTATCTTCCTACACCTGGCCAGTAGACCATTTGCCGATATCCCCATCAATTCTCTCTGATGAGATTCAATCACCAAAAACCTACACATGTATGACTACAAGAATGCCTTGGGTGATAAACTTCTTCGTACGCGTAGACCAAAACCCCCACTTGGTGTTGTAAAATATTGTCCAGAAGTTGCACTGTCTACTATCCCAAGGTGGTTCTCCGAATGGTGGAGCTGCTTTGGGGGACCGGAACTAAAAAGGCATGCCTCGACATTGCTGAAAAAAATCTCAATTTTCGAAATGACGAAGGCATATCAAACACCACCAAGATGTACATTAAAGCTATGTAGTTTTTATTAGAAGTTTTTCGCATCTAACTGGGACATTTGTTTATTGCAGATTTTGATGGGATTAAATTATTTTAAAGAAGTCAGAGTCAAAGGCTCAGTCTCCGGCGTAAAGGAGACACTCTACGTTCTTCAAAACGAAGACAGGTTCAAGGCCTCACCATCAAAAAGTGAGTGTGAAGAAGACTGAGACTTGAAAGGCTCTGTTGATAGTGGGATGACAATGGAGAGAAGTTGCCTTAATCAACTTCTTCAGAAGCATCCTCCTCACAGGTGTTGGATATGGGAAATGTTAAATCCAATGGCGTCTAACAAATTCATACCGAAACCCATGTGATTAATAGTCTGTAATGCAGGTCTTTAATAAAACCGGAAGTAATTAGTCTCGAATAGAGATCCATAAGGATCAGAATTATCGAAAGAAGACAAAGAATCTCAAAGAGACGGAATCTTGGTTATATGAGTAGAATGAAGGAATTGCAATTCAAATCTAAAAAAATCCCAAGGAGATCCAGTCAAACCTCTCGTTAGCTCTTATCTCTAACGTAGCAGGGCGACAACAACTGTCTTAAAGGAAAGACAAAGGAAAAGGTTCCTTCCAAACAACAGATGCCACATACTTTTCAAAGCAAACGAATTTGAGCAAATAGACTGAGTTCTCTTGCTTTTTTCAAAAAACAAAAGCAATATTGTGGAGGCTGCAAGGGCGAAGAAGAGCCAATCATATTAACCCCAAGATCTTTTTATGCGATTTTTTGCTATCTCTTTATTATCTTCTTTTTCTATATTTAAGGAAGTGTTAATAAATGATGATTAGACCATCAGAAAGTCACAGACAACAATTTTCTTGGAATGCTCTCTTTCTATGTAATTATGATGAATTTATTTTGGAATTAACGCCTTGCTTTTGTTAAGTCTTATCTTTATTATCCGCACTGAAGATCTAATGGAAGTATAAACACTTGGGTTTACAAGAACGCTTAACGAGAATAAAAGAGGGATAAACACATAAATGACAAGCGGGTATTACAGGTTAGGTGGGAATGAGAATCTTATATGAAGATGGCGTTCAGGTTATGATCCTAGACGTCAAGTCAAAAGGTTGAGCTAGCAAACAAGGCCTTAGTACAGGTTCTATGATAAAACCATATACTTAGGACTGTAACATGGGAGCGGTCGAGGCGACATGATGTCCGTATCTCATCACTTTCCACTTATTCTCATATAAATCAGGTTTTTTTTTCGTATAAAATGAAAGGAAAATCTTAAATACGGTGAATTTGACTTCGTCTTTCAGAGTAATGTGAATATCTTGGGGAAGGTTCCATCAAATCAAGGAAGCACCCCTTAGGACTAAACTGGCGTGGCGTCCTCATTTGAGTATAATCACTAGGCCTCTTAGATTACATAATTACATTCATAGTTAAACTGTTTTCTTTTTATTTTTTTTTTTTTGTTTTTTTTTTTTTTTTTTTTCCTTTTTTTGGCATTTTTTTAAAAAATAATTATTTACTTGTACATTGAGGTTTACATAGACCCTCACTATACAATAATATTTGTTATTGTGTATGACATAGACCCTTCGCCTATAGGAAAATTACTTAGTTTCGACTTTTATTACACCATAGATATATAGAATATAAATTGTCTCAGAAATAGATGTCTCATCTCATTAACATATAAAACGGTATTAATAATTTGGCTAGCCCCTTACACAAATGTAAATTTACCACATATAGACTCTTACAATGTCGAATACTCAAATGAAAGAAAGAATCATAAGAGCCCTTAAAACTAGAACAACATCATTTAAGCTGTACATGGATTTCTTACTAAAGTGAGGCCTACCCAACTTGGATGAATGAGGATTCAAGTATCCTTTAAAGTCATTCGAGCCCTTCCACAACACTTGAAACTAAAATATTGGGGAAAAGGGCGAAAAAGGGGGTTAGTTACACAACGTGTACTAATATGAGACCTATCCAACACATATAATGATCATTCTTAAAGGGACAAGTGTCATTAAAGTATTTGCCATTTACTTTGAACAGATTTTATGCAACATTAAATAAGACATACCAACAATAAGACATAATTTAAATCCCAATCCAGTGTACATCAGCAAGACCACATATACTAAGTCTAGTCTCAAGCAACATGCAGATCACAGTAATTGGGAAACTAGGCAAAGGCAGGAAACTCTATCATCAATAGATAATGCAATAAGAGGGAATAAGAGTTCATTAGAAACATAACCAACGCAAGGACAAATTACTCATGAAACCCCCATTAGTCCAATGTGCAATGACCAACGCAAAAGCCCATAAACCTTCCTTGATCAATAAAAGTAAACCCAACAAAAATCATGACAACATCCAACTTCATTATAGATGGCATTTAAGAAAAACCCTATATCAACTTTTAGAATTAGATACCAAACACAATTCATATGTGGAAACCAATCATCATAGAGTATCAGCAAGTTGAAAGATCACCGTTACATGTCATGTACAAATTATAAGCATATACATACCTATGAAACTCTCCAAGACTCCCCTCACGGTTAAAAGGCAATCATAGGTAGAGTCTCGTACCCTACCCTACACTAGCGAAAACCCTTAGGAATCCTAGTTAGAGTTCGTCCCTTTTGTAGGTTCATTACATTTGGCGACATGTTTCCCTTACCAAAACAGGACAATGAGTCTGAATTGGAATAGGGTTCATGGAAGCCTACACTGAAGTATAGCCGAGCAGTTAACTTGCCCCCAAAAAGCAGTACTTAAAAACATGAATAGAACTACGTGGATCAACGACCTAGATATTTCTATGGGGTCGGGGATAAAACATAGTTCAAGAAACGAAGGACATAATTGAGACCCTCTTGATGATATAAAATGTATAAGCCACAATATCAAGAGTTACATTAGTGTACTATCTTCCTATGTGGGATGGACACTCCTCACTCAGTTCAAGGACGGTGGTTGCTAAGCTAGAGTCCCTTTGGAAATGTCTTTCTACCCTTTATTTCTCATATATAACTTAAGTAAGGTCAATGGTTTATCCCTTGTAAATCAATAATATCATAGAATCAATAAGGAATTGCATGAGATAGTCCTTGTCATTAACCCTCCCATTCAGAATAAGGATGTTTAGCAACATTTACATAATTCATCATAATAAGGCACATTGGAAATATCACCCATCCTTATAACATTATATTTTGAAAATGCCCTTACAAACCATAATAACGCATTTTCAAATTAAAATTAATACCAAACCTATTAATTTTAATACAAAGCCTACTCCAATACCACATCCTTACTTAATCAATGTAAACATAATTGAAGGTAAGGTTTAGATACAAGACTTACCAAGTCTCTTTCATATTTCATCATAAAGTCTAACCTACCCACTTACTCAACCCAATAAGGGTTTAATATCACCCAACAACAATAACCAACATGATAAACAGTCTAATTGAATCACTACATTCACAATCCATCACTAGTTCATAGTTTTTTAAGATAAAAGACTCGGTAAAAGTCATAATCTACGATACATTACTTCAACAAAAAGCATGGATAAGCTAGAATTCATCTACTTATTCATCAGTTAACAATAACATTATCGAGTAGACTACAACAATAAACTATGTCAATTGAACCAAACTTACACAGATCTATCAAGATTACAACCTAGGGGTTAGGGGGAAAGGTCTATTCTTTCTACAAAACTACATTAATCATCAAGAACTACATAATTATGTTATAGTACATGTTATTATACTCATAAATCCAAATTACAATCATAAAAAAGCAAATTATAACAGTAATTTTTGTATGGCTGGAAACCCACTTAACTTCCTATTTTGAAATAAATTTCATGGCACCCTATGAGAAAGAGGTCTAAAAGTTGAAAGGAAGTAATAACTTATTGTATGATGAATATTTATGGAGAAATATTTTTGATTCATCAGTCGACCGAGAAACGACCACATCTGGCCCCTTGACTCTATGATTCTTTCAACCCTAGAGAGAGAGCGGCAGAGGACATGGGTGGGAATTGTAGGGCCAGAAAGGTTAGTTTATGGACCTTAGGTTTTATATAGATCATTAATAATCAATTAGATCTTGCGTAACTCCTAATTTGAATCCAAACTAAGACAAACTAATTTATGTGAACTAAATAAAAAATACAGCAACTAGTTGTCCACGGATCGTATGCCATCGAGGGAATATCCCCTCGTGTTGACAATTTGTCGCTAAGTTTCAGAGACTGGTCAAATGAGGCTTTACTTTGTATTCAATCTAAGTTCCCACCCCGTATCGCGGAAGCGTCACACCCATCGATTTGGACAAGGATGTAGGTTACATCGTTGGGGGCAATACTTGGAACGCACTTGACCCCAACTTTCAAGGGTCCTCCAGAAATGGGGAATAAAGTGTTTCACGGCGTTGGATCCTTCATGAGGCTCACTTCCTCAAACCGGATTTCAGACAAAAGATTTGAATTTCCCTCTCGACGCGGAGCCAATTCTGATTCTTTCACATGTTTATTAGTCAAACTTCTTCACAAAAGAGTCAATCAAGTGAGGACTATTTGGGCTAATTAGGGATGGACTATATATCTATTTGTTAAAGCTTTTAAGGATTAGTAACCACCCAAATTCAAGTCCCAAATCGCTCTCCCTTCTCTTAAAATTATCTCCTACCTAACCTCTAGTGAAGACGATGGAGCGTTGAAAAGAAGACGTCATCCCCAAGTTTTCTACTCAAGTTCGTGGTGTTATCCTCTGTTAGGTCTTTTTTTCTTTCACTCTTGGTATCCTTTTCCCCTAGAGGCTCCTTCAAATCGGTTTCAAACTTCCCCAAGATGTGTCAATCTATACATGGGTCTCTTTTCAAACAAAATTGTTATTCAATTATGATGACATTCTGATCTTTGGTCATTTTAACTATGTAATTATATTTTTTTGTACAAATAACATACAGATTTCCTTTTTGAAAAACCTATGTTCTTTCGTTTAACCCATTATTACCTTGAACTTTCTGGCGTAATTGTGGAGGATGCAGAACTATAGGATTTATGTACATGATACTTTCTATGTATTACTTCTTGAATTACTTGTTATGTACTGATAGTATTTCGTAATGGAAGTATGGAGGTAATGAAAGGGACGATAAGGTATGAAGGTGGTTCTCTTGCATGAATTATGAAAGTGAGTACTTAGATTAGCAATGCTCCTATGCCTAAGTTTTATTGTGATGTTGAATCAGGAATTACTCATCTTATCCATCGACAATTGGAACGTATCTATTGAATTACCATATGCATGTGTATGCTATGCATATTGTATGACTTAAAGTAGTGAGTTCTAGTGATGATAATTAAGTGTTAAGGAAAGAACCGTTTACTCACGTTTATGGGGTTGTTTAAAGTGAAAGAATAGGCTCACTTATGAGTTCCTAGGTTATTAGATGAGATGTACATCGAAGTCTAGTAGTAGGGACTAAGTGTTAACTTGGATGATGAGTAAAGCTGATTACTAAAGGGAATAATACGTAGCAACGAAAAGGGAATGTAATGAGATGAGGGTCTCAAACTTTAGTAAGTTCATCTTCCCAATGAGTTTCTCATGGTTAGTATGTCCCGATTCCAAGTTATATGTGTCACTGCAATGGGAACTCAATCTAGCAAGTCAAGGTTTCTGAGAAAACAACTCCTTGAACATTAATATGGCCCAAATAGGAATCTATCTTTGTGAGATCCACTAGAAGCGAGTACAAAGTTACCACCGTAGCCTATGTTAACCTTCCTATTCCGAATGTGGGAAGTAGAAAACGGATTCCGAGCTCACGCGATGTCATGTTGGTTATTTCACTTGATTTATGAATTTAAAAGGTAACTGAACAAGTTAAGTATGTGAACTCTTATAAGGGATTTCTTTAAGGTTCACATAGTGTGAGGCGAGGGTATGAGACTTCTCTTACAATTTAAATTGTGGGATCCAAGAGATGGTTATGTAGTGTATTTTTGTATGATTAGTGGATTACCTGTTATGTATGCACACGTTATATATGCTATTATGAATAACATGGAATGATGAAATATAGTATATGTTGTAGGCATGAAGTAGGTGACTTAATATAATAGTTAGGTTTGATAGGTATGGGGTTCTTTTTGGTATTGCGCAAGTATTGCTTGGGTTTTATATTGTTGGGTTATATTATGTTAGATGAAATATTATATTATATGTGCATGTTAGGTTATTTGACACTAATCAGGTTTTGACCTAAAATGTCCCTTACCTATTCATGATGATTTTTATGACATAGGGAGTCATATTATACACGTAGGTATGTATACACATATTTTTCCTTTACCAACAGTGTAGGTTCCAGTCATTGAAGATTCTCGGACATTTTGCAAGAAGACTGGACATGTCCCCCAATTTGTTTGTGAGGCTCAAGTACCGAGTATGTTTCCAATTCTTTACTATAGGCTATGTATTGACTGGTCGGAAAAAGACCTTGTTCTTCTATTTGAGACTTTTTGGTGTAAGCAGTTTGTGGTATATGGTATTAGTGTAAGGGTTATGCCCAATCTTTAATTCTCTATGAGCTGGTTTATTTGATGTACAATATTAGACTACTGAATATAATATTGCACTATATTGAATAAATGAGAAGTCTATATATACTTATAAGTAAGTTATTTGTGTAGACTCATCTATGATATGTGAGAAGTCTAAGTATACTTAATATCTGTAAAAGTTTTAAATTTCACATTTTTCGACCTATGATATGTTTTATAAACAAATGCCAAGGGGCTAGTTTAAATCTTTCAGACGATGAACCCGGTACGTCAAGAGAGAGGGGTGCTCCAGTCGTATTGGGCCCTCCTTTTGGTATCACTACTCGTGGTGACTGAGATCTTATCCGTGGAAGATATCCCCTACACCCTCAGATATTAGAGGTTAAAAATTTCTTTAGGGGACACTGTGATTCCCCCCTTGGCCCTTGATCGTCTTGTATTTTTATAGATTTTGGGAAGTGTTATAGAATTATATTGTGGAGTGATTTTGTTCGTTTTTCTTCATGGTTCATTAAAAATTTTTGGTAACTTCTGTTTCTGAATAGTTTGTTGAGTCAGTAAGCTTTTTTTAAACCTAAATTGCAAAACAATTCTAGTGTAAGAAAAAATCTATTTTTCTAATATTTTTCTTATCTAGTTCTCTCTAGCTTTATTTTCGGTTGGTGAAAAATGTTATTAAAATGTTGTGTCTATCAAGTTTTTCAAAGGTTTGTTCTAGTATTTGGTATTTAATACAATGATGAATAAAAATCTTAAGAAAATTATGTATATTGTTGGTTATCTTCTTATATAGTATTGATTGGAGCTAATAAATCGATCCATGGAGAGTATAAGATTTATGCATTACTTCCTCTTTGAATATGTTGCTTTGTTTATTAGGTTGAAAGTAAAAAAATATACAAAAGAGAATTGGTTGTATTCGGTGAAAGATTACACCAAAGTAACTTTCTAATATTTATCTAAGGCGGAAATAGTTTCTACGCGTTCCACAACTTTATATGTTTATAATGTGTGTATCTTCTGATGAAAAGATCTGCAAACCATCCGTTATGGCACTGAATTTTGACTTGGACAATCGTGTTGCCTTTTAAACTTCTTAATTTGTAAAATGAGAGATGCATAATTTGTTGTAAAAATAAGTATGTCAAAATGTTGATGTTTGAAGAATGTCAAAACATTAAAAGAATTTATATTTATAAGATATGTTTAATGCTGTTTGCGAGACTAAAAAAACTTTTTGGTTGTTTTTTTTTGTTTTTAGGTTTTTTTTTACATTTATACTCCATGTGAAATTTGATTAGTCTGGATTTTGTTCAGACAGTCAAAAACTATGTCGTCCTTTACTGGATAAATCAGACAATGCAATTGATTTATTATGAAGACTCATATAATAAGGAAATGTTGTACGTTGAACCTTCTAGAAACCTTCACTGGTTATAGAAACAACTTGTCTCCTTTTGGTTTATTGTTATTACTATAAATACTAGTTGGCTGTCTATTTGTGATAAATGGAAAAAAATATGACTGACTTAGAGTTGTGATTTTGTGCCTTCTCTATGGACATGAACTTTGACACTATCTAAAGATTTTCAAGAGACAGAGAATGACGCAATAAAATTCTATGTAGATAATATTCCACAAGAGGTTCCATATTGTCAGTGCATTTGAACTCGAAAAATATGTGGGAAAAAATATTTTCAATGCTTGAAAAATATTTTTGAAATACATTTATATGTGGGGGAGGTTCTGCTTAGGATAAAGATAAATAAATATTAGAATTGGTGTCTCCTTTAATTTTGAAGCAAAAGTGATATGAAATGTCAGTGATACTTTTGTCATATTTTAACCGCAAAAACTTGTTGAGTATATTTCGGGGTACTGTGGTTGTTTATTTTTCCAGTACTATTATGTGGTTCGACTATTATGAACCTTACAAATTATATATTTTATGCAAAAATTAATATTATTTTGTATGAAAATGTGTCACTTAAAAATGTTGTGATTTTTCCTGAAAATATATGTTTGTATAATAAAAGTATTTGCATAGGACTATGAATATTGATGAATAGTAGTTGTTATGTTGTAAAAAAACCATTGTGATATACCCTTTATGGACTCGAGAAACTTTGTTCATGGGTAGTTAGTTCTTTAAACCAATCACATTGACCAGTTTATTGGAAAAGTACTTCTAAAAGTCCCATTTGACACGGTGAGACTCTATCAATGATGGGGTTGGATCACACAAAATTGTATAAATCGGAAACAAATATAGTGAGAAAAATAGCACCTCGCCAAAGAGATTTTTGAACTCAATATTTTCTTTTTTACTTGCTTAAGTCAATGTTTGTAGACATGAATACTTGCGGGCATTTCAATTAAAAGACTTGGTAAGGAACATTGAATCAACTTAGAGTTTGTGTGACTTTGAGTGCAAATACATAAAAAAGAATAATGATGTGTGTAACTAAGAATTATAATCCTCTTAGAGGTTGATCTTAAACTGAAATTATGGATCATAAGTCAACACCATCTCATGCTGGAAAAAAGTTATCTCTATAAAATTTATTGACACTGGTATAGAAATGACATATGGCTGTTGCTGAATAGGTTCAAAGATTAAGCAAACAGAAATGGCTACAATATAATATCGAAGTTGAAAGTAAGTTGGCAAAAGATCAGTAAGAATGGCGAGTGTTAATAAATCTCCTTGTGAGATTATGTTTGGAATGGAAAAGTGGAGTTATCAAGCAAATTGTTTCCCGATTCTTTTCAATCTGATGCGAAAAACGAAATGGAAAGATAAATGATGGTGCATCAACTATACGTTTGGGTTTTACACAAAAACTTATGTGGAGCAAGGAACAATCATTAGATGCAGAAGGGAACAAACAAAAAGTTGTCTTCTTTAGAAAGAAAGACAATTTGGTTTGTTTAGGACACAATCTATTCATATAGAGGAAATAGAAATCAAGGAAAATCACCACTGAAATATCTTGAAAAGTGTAGGGGTTTACCAAAAATCTAAGTTTCTATTCCTAAGTGGACTAAAAGGACCTAGACGTGGATGTAAACTTAGACTTGAATAGTCTAGGGAAAGGTGTAAACGACATGGGAAGAACAAGAGGAGAATGTACTATAGATACCGAGGCATAATAAAATATCAAATAATATCTATTATTTTGATCTTATTTGTATATTTCTGGGTCATTCTGGAGACTCATGATTTTGATAGATGGGTCAATAGTCAGATTGGTTTGTGTTGAGCGTCCATTGAAGGTGGTGATATTCCATTAGAAGACAAATATTTCGGTTCAAGTGAATCCTCAAAGGAAAGAAAGTCAATGGAAACTGTTTAAAACTATTGAAGCCAAGACATTTTTGTCAAAGATATTAGACAAAAAAAGGTATATGACCTTTTTGACACATTACTCGATATAACTAAAATTACATTCATGTGGTTGTTAATTGTTTAGCTATGGTATATGATCTCCAAATTCATCAAATGAATGTGAAAAAAAAAACTATCTTAACGAAAGAATTGGAGGAATAAATTTACATAGAACAAAACCGAGGGTTTTATGGTTCATGCGTAAATAAAAGAAAGTGTGACTCTTTAAGTTACATTATGGACTTAAAACAAAGCACCCAAAAATTGACATAAGAAATTTACCAAACCAAAGTTGGCAAATAGATTTAAAAAATGATGGATGGAAGGAATCAATGTGTTCACCTAGGTCATTGTTTATTGTATATTGAGATATCTTGATCATAAATAAAGACTAATTACATAAAATGAGAATAAATGTATGGCTAGAAGCAAGTTTGGAAGAATATCTTAGATTTGTAATGAATCTTATGGTATAAAAATCCTATGAACTTCATAACGTTTAGCATTTCAGGGTCTCATTGCATGAAAAGGTACTTGGCGACTAGTTCAAAGATTTGGATTTAAATATGGTCAAGACTCCAATAAATATGAATTTTGCATGTCACAGAGTAAGAACGGAAACTGACTCACAATTGGATTCGTGCTAGAGTCTGGGAAAGTATATTGTATATCCGAGATGTGCGCGATTAGACATATATTTGCTATACGGAATTGAGTGATTGAGTTATGTCGTTCAAACAAATTGATGCAATGAATAGGTTTTGCCTGTATTACAAAATACTTAAAATATTTTCATATAACAATATTATTAGTAATGCCAATTGGATACAACAAATGAAGTAAAATCACAAGGGGATATTATTTACTCTGGTAGAGGATAGTCTCTTGGAAATGTCAAATAGAAATGTATCGCTAGTTCACATTTATCTTTGAGCGTATGCTCAGATAAGACGGTTGTGAATAATTTGAAAGAATCGGAATGTCTTGATAGATATCTTTTGGGCCCAAATCATTAGCATTAGTATGCATACACTTTCATAGTCATAACACCATAGGTAGGGCATAGAGCATAATGTATAATGGAAATCTCGTTCATCTAGTGTAATGGAAAATGAAAGAGTTCGAACTTTTATGAAGAGTTTAATTTTGATGAAAAGTACAACTTTTATGAAAAAGTACGTGTTGTGACTATATGAAAAGTTGTTGTGATTTTATAAAAAATTGTGACGTTTTATAAAAACTCGCCGACTTTGATGAATTTAATGACTTTGCTAAAGATTGATTTTTCCAAAAGGTTTTTTACTTTTTGGTAAGTCACACAATAAGAACCTTTTTTACTACCCTTGTTTCTTAAATCTGAGGGATTCCTCTTCCTCTAAGAACGCCAAGTTTTTTATGGGACTTCTTCTACTACTATTAAACTAGTATTCTAACGTGAAGTTCTTGACCGTTTTGAGTTCTCGATGAGACAGCATGTAGGGTATAATACACTGGTGATTGAGATAGTCTTTCCTGAGAAGGCATCTATTTAAATAAAACCTATGATACTGGCGGGTAATTAATTTCCTTAAGGGGACACTGGCTATTAAGTGGCTTATGATCTTCTTTTTGTTTTTTCAGATCTGATAGTTTGTTATAGATTTTAGATATGTGAACTATTTATGTTCTTCTTTTTCAAAGGGTCATAAATTTTGTTAATTCAGTTTAATGAAAAGTTTGGTGAGTATTAAGATTTATTTAAATAACCAAATTGAACAAGAATCTTCATTAAGAAAAATATTTTTATGTATTTTCTAAAAAAAATTTAGTTCAGTTTATCTTTAGTTTTACTTTTCCTGTTCGTAAAAGTTCTTAAACTTTTTGTGCCAGTATCAAGTTCTTGAAATTTTTTTCTGAAGAATATTAAGGCACACAAGAGGAATAACACTCCGTGTGCCCTGGTTAGTGCACTACCCGGAAAGAGTTAATTCTTTCGATAGATTTATCCATTTTAGGTTCTAGTCTTCTGTTTATGTGTTTTTAAGTGAATTTTTAGGTTCTATAGGGAATATTTGATGAGTATTATCTAGGCAAGGTTCCGTTATTTCTTGTGGTTGTATTTGTCCATTTGGGGGAGCACCTTCTAGATGTAACCGAGTCCTTGTCCTGGAGAGGACTAAGATAACTCTCGCATTTGTCATTACCATTTCATAGGTTAAAAACTGCGGAAATATAAAAAAGCATCTACCTTATAATTGAGGTTACATTAGACCTCTCCGCTACACTCATAATATACCATAGCGAGGTTACATAGACTACTGCATAGGAAGCATTACATCGGTTTCTATTTATTCCACATTACAAAGTATTAAATGATATTCTAATAGGAAAACGTCTCAAATCTTCTGTGTCAACGACCAAGCATCTAGGACCCAGACGAGAATCTTTTTTTTTCTTTGGCTTGGATTTCTTACCCTCTAGCGGTCGCCAGACAAAGCCATACATACGTTCATCGTTACTTCATCTAGTTAAGTTTAGCAGAAACTGTTAAATTTTTTTTAGTTTTTTAAAACTTTATATTGGCAAACATGATATTCTCGCATAATACATCTACCTAAACTTCTATATATAAACGTTTCACAAACCAATCTCAATAAAGATAATCAAATGAAGGATATAATTATACATATAGTTTCCCACAATGGTACCAATACAACGTCTGAAAGTAATACCAAAGAAACGCTTGTGGAACATACTCCATAGCTTCCTGAATCTATCTACGCTTAGAAGAACAACCATTAAGCATCCTCGCAAGATGATGGCCTACCAAATCCGGATGAAATTCCACTATGGATCCTCAGCTCCGACTCGAGCTCTAACGTCCAGCTGCACTGCACCTAAAAGTAGATAAATGTATGGAATTAGTAACACTGGTTTACGAAGTAGGGTATATTCAAGAACCACCACCATGGACATGAATGATTTAGAAATCTCTTTCCTAACAATATGAGTCATGAGAAGGTCAAAACACAGTGGAAATTTCCAAAATTGGATTAAGAGTCATTCTCCATGAGATAACCGCATATCAACGATCATATTTGCACACAACCACATAACATATTGCAGTATAGCACAACACATATGCATAATAGCCACATATGATATTTCATTTGCGTGTTTATAGCCTGAGACCTTGGAATGCATGAATCTTAAACATTAGGAATTACTCAAAATCAGGGCTTTAGTATGGACTCAACTTAGGGAGAACTGTCTTTAGCAAAACACAGAGTTTGCTTCATTATCTACGTACTTTATTCATTCATTCATTTAGGATAGGTAAAACCCCAAACTATACCTAGGATGTAGTTTAGACCTTATTGGGTTCACTGTGCAATGACTAAAGCGATGACCTGTGTATTACATAAGTCTAGTTCACCTTGATTACCCTAACAAACACCTTTGTTATGTTCATGTCATTGTGTGAATTACATAAAGAAAAAACAATGGCTAGTGGCACAATCATTCTTTCTTTGGAACTTTAATTTTAACGGACAAGTCTCATGTGCGCTTATTAAATTGTGCCTACCCCACACCGAAAAGCGGACGGGAATCACCGGCCAAAGTGAAACCAAGACGTGTTAAGGGCATATATAGAGGCATTGAACCCTTCTAGATCCGTCTGGTGGTTGCTAGTTCAAAGACTAGGAGATATAAAGAGACTCAGATCCATCTAATGGCAGTCTCATATCAGGAGAATTACATGAACCTCGGCTTTCCAAAAGAAGGCACTTCCACTCATAGCTAGCATATCGGTGATCAATATGAAGTTTATTAAATTTTCTCATAACATATAGAAGTTGATTCTAGCATTGAGGGAATCAGTTCTCATGAGATGATTTTATTTGTCTCTCAGTAGTATTAAGTAGCATTAACATTAATACTTCATGAGAGTGTTATAGAGACTGGTCTCTTCATTAATTGTACACTTCATAGGGAAGCCATTTTTGGTAAATTACTTAGGCTCAGTTGAGATTGCTCTCATAGTTAACATTAGGCCCCCTCTTATGAATTGCACAACATTAATTTGTCGTATTTCATACTTGCCATTCATAATACTCACCCCTTTTTTTACGTGATGAGTTCATTTCACACATATGTCAATGCACTTGGTTTTAGTGTGATTCCAGTCTTACTTAACCCTTGGGGGTCACATCATTCATCACAATAAAACATCTTAGGTTAACTTACTTATATATGTATGTTGACTTATTAGTACACACAACAAGCCATGAGGATTGGACATAGTATGTAAGTGATTCATAATTTTCCAAAATTATGTGGTACAAGACTTATGCATCTTGTCAGTATTGCCAAGTCCAATTTGATTCCATATAGGCAGCATTCAGTATATTTATCACGTAAGAGTATTGTCACTACGAAATTTCGTGGCAAGAGAACACGATGTTGAATCCCTTTGAGCAACACTTAATATCTTATACTAAAACTTGATAATTGCATATTTTTCAGATTTGGGTAATCTAGCTTCGGATCCATCACCCCATATCTTTTTTTTTCTTTGCCCTCTTCTCTCTCTCCTGAAGACAATGTATATTGTGGGATAATACTCACAAAGCTCATCTTTGTCTCGTATGTTCTCTTTAAAAATTTCTCACCAATTCCAATGGTGTGGGTTAAATGCCCCAGTCTCCTCATTTTCATTTTCTCCTTTATTTTCCTCCTAACTCTCCTCTTTTCAAGAGGTTGTGGGTTCAATTACCCTCACACATTAATTTATTTTCATTTTCTCATGAAATTTTTATATAATTGGCATTGGTGAGATCTTCGGTATTTCCTCAATGACCCATAGGTTTTTTAAAAAAAATAAAAAACATAGCTTCATTTTTACATTGAGGCTGGGTATCAACATTTCTAGCAAGCTGAAAATTTGGGCTCTTTCAATCATCTTTTATCTCAAGTTGCTAGTAGGTTGAGGCTTGAAGTATTTCGGGGAGACATTCACATCAGCACCACACACACTTTTAACTTTCATCCACTTGAGAAACACAACATTTTAATATTTACAAATTTTAGGAAGCAACAATTAATTACAGCACACACATGATCAAAACAGTTATCTTAATACACTTTTAGGGAATATAAATTCTTGTCATTCCTTTACAATTATTCAAATAATATTCAACACCTAATTCAACCACCAGGCCCTAAATTATTACCAGAATACATATCAACACTTGCTTTAAATCTTTTCAAGGGATGCTAATTATAGGGTCATCTAATGAGGGACCACCTTAGTTGTTATTTGCGCATAAACTGAACCTTAAGGGCTCTGGGCATAAAGGGAACAAGAGGGAACCAATAAGATCATACATGAATTTCATCAACAAGTAATTCAACGTGGTGCCAGTTCCCCATTAGCCAGCAGTACACCACCGAAACCAGCAACACCAATCGTTGAGAAAATTGATTTTTACCTTGCTTTTAAGCTTTTTCTTTTTCTTTTGACTTTTGAGTTTAGCTTCCAAAGTTCTTGATGAAATTTGTATTTGAGTTATGCTAGTGTCTCTGGTGAAGGAGGTCGTGTGTTTTTGAGGAGAGAGCAGTGGTAGAGAACATGTGAAAGTGTAACTTTAGGCTTAGGAGATTAAAAGAGATTTAGTCCAATTAGGATTATATTAATGATAAATAAAATCTATTTTTTTATTAAATCGGCAATATTCCCTATTAATTAATTAATTCATCACTAAATAAAAGAATCAATTTAAATCAGTTCTCCGCCAAGGCTCGACCCGGAGTGGAGCAAGTTTCGCTCAATGGGGTCAATTTTGCCCATTTCCCATATTGCCCTCCACGTATAATTAATTAGTCATTACTAGTTAGGGTAATTACAATTCTAACCTTAGGCATTCTAAAAAGACAATTTACCCCCTGACATCCAACCTTACGGTTATCCAT
Organism: Solanum habrochaites; assembly: GCA_027704765.1. Taxonomy (NCBI): domain Eukaryota; kingdom Viridiplantae; phylum Streptophyta; class Magnoliopsida; order Solanales; family Solanaceae; genus Solanum; species Solanum habrochaites. The sequence continues at coordinate 99,163 of JAKWJA010000657.1, forward strand.
TTGAAAGACTCATCCGGGTAGATCTCCTATTCGGGTGCCCTACATGGTGACCAACCCTGTCTAGACCCTCCCTCCACACGTTGTTGGCTTGGCTGTTGCAAGGGTTTAGCGGTTAGTTGACACGCTCAATATGTGTGAACCGTCAACGAGAGTTCTTAGCAACTTCCGC